>BLKR01003678.1:0-135204 GCA_011170035.1 Teleogryllus occipitalis | reverse complement strand
AGACGCTCACGAGATCGTGCCAGATACTGGAGACACTGTGGAGTTGTCAACATTCCGAGAATTAAACGACTTTCCAAATGAAGGAACGATAGAATCGCATTATTTAAAAAGGTGGCCGAAACAGTTTCGCGGCGACTCGCCTCGCTCGAGTAAAAAGTAATATATATGGATATATATCCAAACTATCAATTGAATTATGTAGGGTTGGTATTGCGACCTCACCTTAGAGTTATTGCCGCGCAAGCTCGCTCCCATTACCGGGACGTCGAAGAAAAAAACCAATGTATGCATATGACGCCACGAGAGGCAATTGTTGGAGAATTTTTCAGCCGAGCGTTTGCACAAAATATCACCTCGTCATTAAAAAGCCGTAGTAATTGACATCTTGGCGGCATTGAAGAAATTAGATTTTTGACTGGTGGCAAGCGGCAGCAGCCTTACAGCTGTTGCAGACTGTAAATAGCGTATTGTTTGGGCGCGTAAAGCTGAAAGTGAGCTGAAATTATATTTTGCAAGATATACAATAGAAAATAATCTTCTGTTCGCCTAAGGAAACATTGACAACTTCACTAATCAACAATTTTCACGCAGAGATAAACTAATAGTTCTCAAATAATTGCCTTTCAGAATTTTCCCTTGTGGCGAGCTAGAAAGTTGTGGCAACGCTTTGTGGGCAACCCAATCCAGCTTTCTGTGGTTCTCCTAAAAAATGTGCTGAAGCTATTTTGCAGCCTCATCACGGAAATAAATGAGAAAATAAAAATATTGGAAGAGAAAGTATACATTTTTATATGGAACCAACATGCGATTTTGGAATATAACCAAACAGGCGTTTTACAAGTCAAACAGACGTTTTACATGTAAACTAGATGCAATTATAAACACTTCAGTGAAAATATGGGATTGTTATCAAAATATCATTACGAAATACGTTTTCTACACTAGTGAAAAACCTCCATAAATATGTAGTAAAAGGGTTTAGGCGACTAATGGGACTAATGAGAGAGCATATTAGGTTACTATTTCGGGACAAAAGTTCAGGTGACCGTAGAGGCAATCTACCGCTGAAAAGGTATAGCGTTTACGCCGTCATTACTCCTTAAGTTCTTGGACAATAACTTACGATAATGTCACATCAATAATATAATCATGTGTGCTTACATTCGGTCTCAAGCAACAAGGGTAATTGTGCAAACATAACCGTGCATAAGTGGAACTTGGACGAAATAATGGGTAGTAAACGTATTATTACATACTATAACCAAAATATTGTTTAGAAGTTTATTGAATCGAAAACAGGTAGACAGGTTTGACAGTCGACATTAAAAGGAACAAAAACACATTTTCGTAAATACTAGAAAATTTATCATTCACATAATCACAATATAAACACTTGCTACTCTCGTAAAAACATTCTTTGCATACAAAATGTTTATTCCTTGCCCGGCATTTGATTAGGTCTTTCTAGTTTCTGAACACATACGAGTTCATTAAAAAGTCCCGTGTAAGGTATACAAATCGCTGGTAATGTGAATATTAACGATGTACAGCAAAATGGCGTTTCTGTCCACATTTAGCACTGTCTCAACAAAAAGTGTGAAGAACAAATTTAGAAAAGTTTTTGAGAAAATCTTGTTTTTAATAAAGTCCATCTTTCACTCAATATTATGCGTAAACTTCTAGCATTTCCCAAAAATAAAATTTGATGTCCATTATGACATTAAAGAACTAATTGTGAAGAACAAATTTCATTTGGAAAAAAATACTAACTTCAATATTGTAGTTGTAGAAACATGTCGAAAAAATGAAAACTTGTATATCTTTCGACAATCCTGAATTAACAGTAAAAGTCGGATCTATGCCATTATATAAAAGTAGTTTATTCTTACACGAAATTTAAAGAAAAAATTGGAGCTATTTTTGTAAAAATTTTAAAAATACCCCAGGGGCTTCATGTGAAGTACCCCCAAAATTTAAAGAATGTTTTTCAACATCTCAGAGTTCCAGAGCTCCAGTCTTCGACTGGAGAATAATCATTTGCGCGAAAATGCTTCTAATAGTTGAGCCGCTTCAGCTTGCACATGCACACTACAATGTACACTCCTTTCTGGATTTTAAGGGGAAATGAGTTCGGAGTCAGGGAAAGTTGCTCGTGCCGGTACGAGTGCCGGGCTCGTCAGTCACGGTCAAGTTGTCAGACCCAAAGACTTGACAGACATTTCCCTATGAATTTCGATGCGCTAAATCCTAATCTGAAGTCAAAATTGCGCCACCACCTTCTGGTATGTTATTTTAAATAGCAAAAAACAACGTTAAATTTACAATCTAGAAATTCACGGTGTTTTTTTTTCGATTTAAAAAAAACTGGAGGGTAGTGGCGAAATTCTGATTCGGATTTGGCGCGTCGACTTACAAAGAGAAACATTTGTGGAGTCTTTTGTATCTGACAACAACCCCCGAAAATAAAAATACAATGTCACGGTGGTTTTCGGCGATTTAAAAAACATCGGAGGGTGTTCGCGGAATTCTGGCTGCAGATCTGGATTCAGCGTATCGAAATACATAGAGAAACATGTGTCAATACTTTTTTTTGGTGCCTCTGTAATCGACGGCTCCATGAGCTACCATTAAAGCTATATCTGTCCTGCAGTCTACGGATATAGGTGCGCGACGTTGGAACTCAGTCGAAAGAAACAGAGGCATGATTTACTACGTCTTCCTTACTTGACCATTGACTTGTACACATTAGATAATTATGATCAGAAGCAAAGATATTTTGCCAAAAAATAACTCAAATCGTTAGCTTTGCAAGGAAAACATTCAATTAGGTGTGCACTACATAACTTTTGAATAGTAACATATTTATGCTCTTGTAAAACATTTTAAAGTATTTTAAAAATTATATAAATAGGAATTAACAACAATTTATACTTATTCGTTTTTAATGCGACTTTTTTCTCTATCATTGACAAACGTTTTAGTTGAAATATGGAATTCGCTTAATCTAATCTATTTTGTAGATATGTTGATAGATTGTAGATATATTCTTGTAGATATGTACAAAAGTAAAAGAACCATTTGGGAGCAGAGGTAAAATTATTTTAGATTAACATAAAAAAGCCAAATATGCCTTTGAACTGCATACATTTGAGGAATTGTTGGGCGGAGGATGAAAATGAAAGATACAAATCTTAGTAACAATCATTAGAAAAATAACCTAAATTTCAGAAATATGTTTATTTCATTTCATATTACAAGGTTAATTCTATTCATTACGTTCGAAGAAAATCATGGGATGTAATACATTTTGATTGAATTGCCAGGCATTTAAGATAATAATGTATTATGTTTAACATTTTGTATAATTTAGTCTTATTGCCCTTTTTACGAAGCAGAATATAGTAAAGATCGTACGAAATATAATGGGTTTTTAATACATTATTGTTTGTAAATTAACATAACAATTGATAGAAAATATCACTACTCGCAAGTTTTTGCTTCCGCAAATGCAGTACTAACTGCTAAAGAGCAGTCGACGTCGAGTCGACGCGCCAAACCATTTTAGTTTATTGCTGTCCAATTATGCCTTGCATTACTTGAATATATATTGCCTCAAATATATTAATACTTTTTTTGCTAGTGATGCCCAATCGTCCACTTAGAACATTTCATGCATCACACATCACTATTAATAAAACTGAATAATCCCTTAATACCTCGAATAAAATAACCATCTTCATCAGAATTGCATGTGGATAGTTATACCGATTTACGAAATAACAAATTCTGCCAGTGTCTAGCAGAAATTACTTGACATACAAATGACGATAGAAATGAGTCGAATATAACTGAATCCTACATACAAACAATTAATGTAATATGAATTTATTAAATGACTACATACACACATATTGTAATGCAACCCCAATTACTATTAATAGCGCAATTTTGCAACGAAATGATGTGCATTGTGTTGTGCAAACGAACAAAAACGAATCATCTGCATTAGCAACTGTGTTATCGTTAAGCACTGCTCTCTCGAAGAGAAAACACTGGTCGTGTTGATTGTGCGACACATGGTGAGGTTGTCCTTGATTATCCTACACTCGGTTTCTCTCATTCATAAGTGATGTATAATTGTTTGCGATCTGTGAGGTCAGTGCTCGCAGCAATAAACTGCAGTACTCAATAACTTAATGTACAAGTATGTTATCGTTTTAAAATTAAATTATCTTAATGCATTATTCCTATTTTTCTCTTATTTAGTACGTAGCGCATCATGAAAGTAAGTTTCCCTATTTTGTAAAATAAAAGACAACATAATTACATACAAAACATTATTGGCAACAGGTACAGGAATGTTTGAGCTATTTTTTCACATAGTCACCACATGAATCGAGACACACGTCGTATCGTAGTATCAACTTTTGTATATGTGTGTGTCGCCTGCGACTGAAACCAGCGTGACACAGTCGTATTTAGCTCTTCGTCGTTGTGAAGACGCTGACGGGACGACAGAAATGTTTTCAGGTGCAGGAAACGATGAAAATCACTGGGGTGCGAGATCAGAACTGTTTTGGGGTGATAAAACCGTTGCTGAGAACTGTTGCTGTTTGTCGCGCCGTACTTCAACAAGCATTGTCATGGAGCATCACAGTTCCTGCAGTAAGCGTGCTAGTAAAAGCTGACGATGAATTGCGATCGGCGCGATGTGTTGTGCATTAAGGAACTTTATCGGACAATACCTCTCAGGCGGCGGGAGAACGAATAAGCGCTGCCATTTCGGACCACTGCCGCGCTCTGCTGGACCTGTCCGGCCGGCACATGATAGAACGTTGTAACGTATTGTACTGCTACACAGGACGACCGGCGGTGCACGCCGCGTCATAGGGGATTAGAAGGGAGGCATGCAGGATGCCAGAACAAAGAGGCAACTGGCAGAAGCGGAGACACGCCGAGGTATTTTGGGAATTTCTAAGAATCTAGGGAAAGGGATGCCCAAAATGCGAGGCAGCGCATTTGTACCGCATGCAAATTTCTTAGAATCCATGGAAATGGCTGTCCAAAATGCCTGGCAACGCGACAAGAGCGCGGCAATAAGGCCGTGTTCAAAACCACGGTGACGGTTCAGGTCACGTGTTTGGGAGCTATATAAGCGCGAACTCAGAGCGCGGGGCGGGTTTCGAGCTGAGTGGGAACCTCGTGCGAACGCACAAAACTTGCGCCCCGGGCGGGGCGGAGACGAGCTGACGCCGTGGTGGAACACTGCTTCCACGGGTGACTGAGGTCGCCGAACTGTATGCTGTGTGCGTAGGCTCGCTGAGGAGTAGCGCGGGCCCCCAGTCAGACATTGCATTGTTAAGGATCGCTCCTGCGATCGGGAGAGCAAAAGTCTATCAGAGCTATGACCAACATTTAATTAATTACTTGTACATATTGTAAATAAACCTATATATATATTAACACACCCACCTACTACCTTCCACACGTGGTGAGAGCGTGCTAGTATGCATGCTCGTGAAGCGAGCTTAAAATTCTCAGGAAGCAGGATCTTTTGGGTATGAGAAAGGTCTGAACCCTTGACACAATGAATCAGATAAAATACGAATAAAATGAGCATATATTTGATGAAAAATGACAGTGGCAAAATTATATAATAGGATTATGCACTTTAAATAGTTGGTCACTGAAGGAAAAAAACAAAACAAGGCAAAACAAAAAAATTGGCGTCACCTCTCTGAGAATTTTCTCTGAGAACCCACGTTTCTGCTACAAATGTAACTACGTCAAATGTAACTGGCGACACCTCGACTGCCTGAACACACTTTCACCAACTACAATTCACAATTTGCTCTTTCCTCTTTCTGAATTTTCATCTACCACATTATTTTACTCTTTCTACTCTCTAGTTTTTCCGTGCACGGCTTTTAAAATGAATTTTACACTTCTTTTAAGGTATCCCGTACACAGGTGCTAGAACCTTGGGCTGCACACTCACTATAACACTGTGAACTTTAAAGAAAAACAAAACAATAAAACGTAACATACACGTTACTTAAATCTGACCCATTTACATATCACAGAAAACAATTACTTTTAACACAATACAATAAACTATGACTTTTCCAGATAATATCAACTGTACATGTAAAATTCACGAATTAAGTAAAATTGTACTAGGTATGGCCTCTTTGAATGAATTCAATAACACGCGCAGTAAATGAACTTGAAACTGCCACTCACATCGTTCGGAATACTTCTCCCACCTATTCTGGACTTTTCACCCACTTTTAACACGAATTGTCGTGTATTTACTGTTATTCTCTTTCCCCAACTGATCGCCGCATAAAAGTTGCTAGTTCCTTTACCTCAACAGCTCCACATCGCTCGCCTGTATGTAACCTTGGGGATTTTCTGCCGCTCGCAGCCCCGCGTCGCCACTCTTCTCCGCTTGCTGTCCCACGACGTTACCAGTTTCCATCCCTCGAACTCTGGATTCCGCTACGCCTACAATTTCCACACTCTTCTCCCGTTCTCCGGACTCGTACGATTCTCGTTCCAGTCCAAATCTTTCTCACCTACGCTTCTCTCTTCCTGGGGTCGTCCTTCCTCTTTTGCCGCGCCTCGTACAAGTTGGTTCGCGCTTCCAGCCTCGAATAATTAATGTTGCTGAAGTTATGCTTTAAATGCTCGGCCAACCTACCACACTTTGTGCGTGTGTGGTCTCAGCGTGCAATATGAGATGCTGGATTTAGTTAATGTCCTTCTGCGTGAATTTTACGAATTTGAAATTACTTTGAAGTCAGTCACTTCACTTGCTCTCTCAAATATTGTGAATGTTAGTGCGAAGAATGTTCGTGCACTTCACTTCTCAATTACATCACTCTCGTTGATACGCTTCTCAAGCTAACTTTTAACTACCAAGTTAAAATAAATAAATTATTAAAATAAAAAAAATATTCATTAAAACTTCTATTCTATCAAGTTACAGTCGCCTTCAGAACTCAGTCTAGTCGCCGTCGCTGCTGCAATCATAGAGAGCTCCTCCGAGGCGCGCCGCGATACTTATGGTACTCGCGCCTGGGGAAATTTTCGGAGGGGTGAATATTCTCCTCTTTTCGTGACCTCCCTGAAAAACATTAGTCGCTAGTTCGGGCGTCAGAGTTCGAAAAGCTATGGGTAGATGACGCGTTTACAAGCCATCGCTCCGCCGCGTACCCTACTCTTCTCTGTTCGTGGGTTTCTTTTCATAGCTGATGGTGGCGTTATGGGGTTGTCTAATCCCATGACGTCACAATATATATCTTTGAAGCTCGTGTTTGTGATTGCTGTGTATTCCCACGACGTCACAACGTCAAAGATGTGTCACGCATGAGCACTTTCCCCGCCCAAATGCGTGTACGTTCAAAGAAAAATATTTTATGGATGCGCCTCGTAAGTAGCACTTATTTAAATATTGAATTGAATAAATCTTTTATATTTGAAGGTAACTTAACACTTTGTCATAATTTTAGCCCAATTCAAAAGATGACATTTACCTTCGAAAGCTATGATTTTTATAATTATGTAAGATTTGCATTGTTTTTAAAAATTAAAAGTAATGCAAACGTAACAAAAATACTTTCATTTTAAAATACTTCCTCTAAAATTAACTATTCATTAAGAGAACCAGCCTCTTTACGATTTAAATAATAAACTTCTCCTACGTCCTAAGTCTCCATCGGTTTGTTCATGCAGACTTCAGGCAACAGAAAGAAACAATCACTTCAACAGCTCTTGTAGGAAGGTTGCCCATACTGATTACGAATAATGCGTCCAAGCGACCGTCGTACTTCAGAGAAATGAAATATCATCTTGGACAAAACAATTAAGTTCTACATAGTTTCAAAACATGTCTTATCCCGAAAAATCGAAAGTTCAGATATATACACCGCTATTGCTCTCTACGTTTAATACACAATAAACAGGCATGAATACGATGTTCTAAAAAATTCTTCATTGAGACAATTTAATCGAAGAAGCAATAATTGTTTCTTCGATGTGTTGTTAAAAATGGGCCTTATTCACCGCCGTCCATAATAATTCCGCCTACTTCATTCATGTCAAAGTGATCCTTCCCCAATGGCAGCTAATACTGCACTGAAGTTCCAAAAGAAGTCTTGTACAACAACAGCTTAAGTAAAATAGAAGGAATTAAGTCCTTAGGAGTATGTTGATATTTTTGGAGAAACTGGGATTGTAATACAAACAGGAGGGATTTAATCGTCCGGATTTAGATTGAGAAACAACACACAATAAAATGTAATTGTAACCAGGTAACTGGTACTTTCAGTTTAAGCCTTATAAGAAGGCCTTATAAGCCTTATAAGAATACAACACACAATAAAATGTAATTGTAACCAGGTAACTGGTACTTTCAGTTTAAGCCTTATAAGAAGGTAATCACACAATTCAACAGGAAAGCGAGGCATGTTTACATTTTACTACCGAACACCCTTGTGAAATGCTAGAAACGTCAAAATGAGGCAAACGGGTTTTTTATTGAAGCATCTATATATTTCCAAAACACATACTATTGCAATTAAAACGAGTTCGTTAATTTTAATTGAAAACTATCTTCTGCTGCATATTGAGAAGAAACTTATTCTTTTCTGCCATAGGTGAGAATAGATAGAAACTAAAGTAAAACGTAAATATGATAAGAATAGAATATAGATTTTGAAAGAGAATATATAAAATGTTGTATACGTTTAGAAATACGTATCTAGTAATTAAAGAGAGGAAAGACCTTTCAAACAATAAAAAGGCAAAGGATGTCTTAGGCAATGAGAAACCCAAAAGAAGATACTGTGAATGTATTCCTTTGGAATGAACAAGAAGGTTTTTTTATATTGGGTAACTTAATTCACAAAAATGGTTGTGGATTTCTGTAATATATTACTTCTACGTTAATTCTTTGTATTCGTAATTATCGGAAATAGAAAAATGAAAGGAATTCAAAACCCTGGCTCAGAGACAGTTCACATCATGATACATTATTTAGGCAGAATGTCCGGGTAGTCACAGAATTATGGCGCTAACTTGCAAAGTTACATCAAACGAATTATAGTACAAGACTAGCTAAGGAAAAAAATACAAACTCAAAATCACATCTGCAAAGACGTGACGTTACGATGTTGAATGTGTTTTTTAAATGTCTTTGATCTTGCTGGATGGATGCAGATGATCGGCCTTCTCTCACAGAATACACTTAAGATGACAGAAGAGTTAATGTAATAAATGGTGCTCATAGAGAGGAACTCAAGTGTAATCCTGCAGCACAGAAACCCACTTCCGAAAGCGCATCAGAAGAGAAAGAAGTCGAATGAGTAATGGCCTGTCTTCCCGAGACGGACTCGCAACGGAGAGCAGGATCTCTTCAGTGTCTACGAACATGCAGAACCATGCTATTAGATCATCAAAACATGATCGCCATTTTACCCATGGGTAGGCACTACAAAGGCGACTATTTACTTAATTCGTTGATTTAAACATTTCTCGTAAATAGTGTTTTAAATCAACTGATTCAAAATATCGTTGATTTAAATCATTAAAAATCCTCTTTTCTATAATCAATTTTTCCCCTACATTGTAATAGTTTTCTGACATTAACTAAAGGTGCTAAAACAGCACGAACATTCTCCCCCGTATTCTCACGCAGAATTACGCGAAAAGAACTCATTTTTTTGAAAAATTGTTCATGACCTTATTTCAAAGCCTATTCTTTAAGGAACAGATTTCGTTAAGGGAAAAATACTCTATATTTAATATTTAAGTTGTAGGAAGACGTCGAAAATATTTTGAACTTTTGCAATATTCCAAAAATCAGGGTTTGTAACGAACCTGAGACCTGCAACGTCCTTCACTATCCAACAACAAAATTTAATAAAAAATTATACCTTTTTATTTTATTTTTTACTTTTAAATTCTTAATATGTCCCAGGGGGATTCATGTAAAGTACCCGCTAAAATTAAAATATCGGTTTCAAATTCATGGGACCGGGACATCAGCCAGATCGATTGGGGAATATCAATTTTGGAGAAACTCGGGTGATCGGTTTAACTGACAGAGTTTTTGACGGACGGACAGACAAACAGACGTTTTGCCATCATTCAATTTTTCGGTATCAAGGACTCACAAAATATGGATTCTCTACATCACGTGCTAGAGGATTTTTTTCTAAATTTATCAACTGGATTCTCTCTACTCCGTAGGGAGAAAGTAAAAACAGACACAAATATTCCTCAACAATTGATTTATTTTACGTTTCCATCCTAGTTGTGGTCCTTTTCAAAAATCTAGGGTCCAGTTTTGTTGACATTCCTTACTAAAACGTAGTTTGCATTTTATAAAACAAATTTCACTGATGTGAAATGTTTCACATTTTATAAAAACCACTGATCATGTTTGTGAAGTCACAAACCTCATCTGGCTTACTGAACCCTAGATTTTTGAAAAAAAAATAAATACAAAGAAATAAATTGTTAAAAAATATTTTGTGATTAAACAAGATAACCGACGTTAATATATTTCTTCAAATTTTCTACATTGAGTTTTTTAAGAATTCGTCATTAATAAAATGCACAAAGTAATGAAAGTCAATAGAAACAATTATTACTAGTAGTTGAACATTTCAAAAACAAATTAGTTTAGTTCTAACCCACAATAAGATATACAACTTGCAATATATGTGGTTAACTTGTTTACTAAATTACGAGCCAATCATGATACGTAATATTAGAAAACTATAAATATGTGCATACTCGCCTTTATACTATTGAGCACATAGTAAACATAAGTTTAACGATTCTCACTCGCAACAAATGACGTTATTCAAAATGAAAGAATTTCCCAGGGAGCTGACTGAGTGAATGTACTTTCACTTCACTCGGCGAAGTCCAGCGGGGAGCAAACGCAGGGAAGGCAACGGGCAGCTACGAAGAGACGCCTCCCAGGGCTGCTCGTGGCTTTTTAGACGCCTGATAACCAGACGCACAACACTCGTTAAGCAACGGCGTGCCTGGGTCTGAAGTGAGAGCCGTTTGCTTGATAGAAACCGGCAGCTGAATGAATAAATCTGTCTCGAGGGAAAATTTTAAATGCTCCCGGCTCAAGTTGATGGTTTTAACTAGAATTGATATGCACACAACTTCCACCTCACCACCGCGGTGTCTCGGACCATCTTTTGAGAATTCCTCAGCAATCCTAAGGGACACACAGGACAAAAAATCCTATGATCGCCTTCCTTCGGAGGGGAAGTAAAGTCAGCCATGTGGTACATTTAGTTTAAGTAAAAGATCCTCAAGCACTGAAGAAGCCTCAGAGCAAAATTCAAATCGCCTATTTCGTCGTCCGAGTGATATCTTCTTTCTCTACTAGATGGCGAAAGGTGTGTAGCGAAATTTGCGTGGTCAGACGGAAGAGGCCTGATGGCTTGCAACTCGCCACGTAAAATAAGGCAACCTTGATTTTCATATTGGTTGGTTAGTGATTCCGGGCGCGTCAACAGCTTAGGGATCAACACATTACTCCCGTCAGTGCAGCGCATGTTTTTTTCCTCGGGAGAAAGCGGTGATCTTCCCCCGCTGAATGGCGAGATCCGGCCCGACCTACCGTCAGCTAGCGGGGACTTCCCTAACCAGGTCTCTTCCACCAGCGGGGCACCGCCCCAGCCGGGTCAAGCTCTAAGCTCCTGACCAGTATCCAGGAATATGTGGTAGTGTAGTGTAAGTGTGTGCGTGTGTGTGTGTAAGGGGAGAGGATAGGACAGGAAGGACAAGGAAGAGGAAGGAAGGACACGCGCGGTCCGTGGCCCGTTTGGTGGGGTACTGCTCCGGTATTCGCCTGGTGTTGGTCAGAGAAACCACGGAAAACTACCGTTCAGAACAGCCGGCCACTAGAATTCTCCTCCAGACAGCGACTGAATTCGATCTAGATGAAAAGCTAGTGTCGAAAATCCTGCTGTCGCCAAGACTCGAACCTAGGACCTCCCATTACTTATTGGTTGATTGACTGAAGCCCAATGGTGTTATTGAATTAAAATTCAACAAATTGTTGCCCAAGAACAATAGGGCACTACTAACAATTAATGCAATTATAAAAATCCTCTTTCTTTCTAGTTTCCGCTTTTAAACTCCACTATAAAGAAAATCAAATTAATTGTTTAATTTTGGAGATAATGCTGTGAAGAATTCTTTTAAAAAATCACATTTTTTATGCAACAAAACACATATATCTGTGCAACTATTTGATGAATAATCTAATGCAGCATGCTCTCAACTCGAGATAGCTCTTTTGCAATGAAATTGTTTTAATACCCACGATAATGACCCAGATAAGGCAACAGACTGCTGTACGTCCCGTTGACGGTTTGGGTTCAAAACAGATCTTGTATTATGCTCCACACGGTATAACAAGATACATGATAATAGTAAATGGCATCTTCAAGAGCAAGAAGAATTTTGGAAAAGGTTGCAGTTGACTTTAAAAATACAAGTATAACCTGAGTATTTTCTTTACTGTATGGGACGTGCTACAAGGACAAGTTTATTATGTCCACGATTTCTTAATTCTGGGATCCCTACCCTAAGTCATATACAAGTTGAATTGTGAATACAGGAGGAAATGAGCGTTTCGGCAAGAATTGGTAACAAAAATTCGCTCCGGTGTAATGAAAACTATT
Source organism: Teleogryllus occipitalis (assembly GCA_011170035.1). Lineage (NCBI taxonomy): Eukaryota > Metazoa > Arthropoda > Insecta > Orthoptera > Gryllidae > Teleogryllus > Teleogryllus occipitalis. Next base: position 122,482 of record BLKR01003678.1, on the reverse strand, counting down.
TGCATTAGGCAAATCAGATATAGATTTTCGGTGTTATCCCTCATCGTGTCCTCCGTGCAGGAATCGACTTCCTGCCGTGACATGGAGAACGATATTTTGAACGAATATATTGGGACATGCCCAAATATCTCAAGGGAATAAATGAATAGAACAATATGGAATAGTGACTCATTTAGATTCATAATATGGAATGGTAACTCATTAGAATAATATAGAATAGCGACTCAAATATTGCTACCAGGTAGCGAAAGTAAAAAATAGTGTCATAGTTACAAACGGAACACTGGGTGGCCATGTTGGACATTGAAGTATTTGATGCAAATATTGTGATGTAAATATTAGGACTTAGAAATGTTCGAGGCCGAAATAAACAATAAATATGGAACATTGGAGATTCCTAGAACAAAAGAACATAGCTGTGATTTGGGACGTGGACATTTATAAAATATAAATTTTTATTTTGGAAGTGTCACATGCCAAAATACAAGCAATATGGACAACCAATCGTCGCAGATTTGAAGTAAAGGCGTGGGCGTCGAGACAAGATAAGTGACAGTCGGGAAACGAGTTACAACGAATAGCAAAATTGCTTATAAAGAAACGGAAACGAAGGAGGGCATGTTGCATCAGAACCATAATTTTGTCAGAAGATATTTAGTCGCCGTCACGAGTAACATGTAAAGTCACCTACCTGGTCATACTAATAGTTTAGCAGATAGAACGTTTAGTTGTGAACGAAAGGAGTCTCGAGTAGGCATATCCACCTGAGGCTTTCGCGAGTAACTATTTTATTTGAACAGTGTAAATTGTTTAATATTATGTTTAGGACATTATCTTGAAAATAATTCCAACGTCAAGAAAGAAGACTAGAAGATTGCTAATGGTCAATAGGATTCTTCGGCGAAGATTCTTCAGTCGACGCGGGCTACGAGGACATCAATTTCACAAACTGTAAGCGCCACGAAAATCTCTCGCAAGATAGCCAAATCATTCTTTGCCAAGAAATTGTCACACATGCAGCCAAATTATTTCCAATTTGGCGCCTTACTTCGAATACAAACTATTATAACTGTTCTTTGGGACGAATTAACAGCAAAGGGCGTACAGTTCGTATGACGCGCATGAGAGATTTATTTTCCCTCAAAAACCGCCGAATGCATTACTGAAAAAAAATTGTCGTAAAAAAGCTCTTTGAACTGCTTTCAAAGATGGCTGTGAGAGCGCGCCACATCCCAGACGCCGAAGGCCAGCGAGGATAGGCAACGCTGTACATTGTCGAGATTTCGTAGAAAACACCTCGTCCCGGCTAAGACGGCGAGAGAAGGCACATTGTTTGATAATCAGCTAAGATATTATTTGAATATCAAAGCAGCAGAGTAGTCTCCTGGCGGTTTGCCTCGCTCGTGTAAAAAAACAGTAATGCGCGCGTATTGACTGCACTGAAAGTTGAATTACTTACGTAAAGTTAGAATTGAGTTTCGAAGGTACTGGATTCTCCGTGATCCAGCGTGGCGCGTGCATTTCATTACACACAAGAGTAACGAGATAGAAGCAGAAAGAAAACAGATTTCCTTTTGCCCAGACACAGGTAACACCGATAGTTTCTTCAATATGTAATGTGAAAAGCAGGTCCTAATGCTACGGTGTCTTAATACTTGTCGTTTTCATGATCTTCCCTCATCATAAAAACTCGTATAGCAGATCTTAGACTCATTTTTCACAACTCTCCCACCACTTAAGCTGTATTCAAAGCATCAACAAAAATTATCAGTTAATTATAGTATCAGCGAAACTGGACGAAAAACCTGATCGAGATACCGTCGATGACCCTAAAGCCGAGGTACAAAACTTATTATGGCTTGTTTAGATTCATACGGTTCAAATTGTAATGAATACATTCAATATCATTGTTAAAATTAATGTTATACTCCCTTTTGATAATCAGTAGTATTGTCTCTAATTGTATAGAAACCGTTATGCAGAAGAAAATATTTTACAAGGACTTAAACTTGCCAATCGATTTTAATCGTTTGTGTCATCTGGCAATGTGTTGTAAAATTATGTGCATAAAGTTGCAGTAAATTTTACTTTTCGTATACGTACGTACATACGGAGTGTACGTAATATAGAGGAAGTTATATATTGTTGCGCGAAACAGCGATTTTGGGGCAAAAAATTCATTGCTGGGCCCTGACAAATAAAAAAAAGTAGATAAATCCAGTTGCTAAATTAATAAAAACATCCTCTAACACGTAGTGTAGTCAGAATCCCTAGTTTGTGGGTCCGTGATGACGAAAAACCAATTGAAAGCAAAACGTCCGTCCGTCTGGTGTATGTGAACAAACCTAGCGCCTAAACCGTGCGTAGAATTTTTCCAAATTGAAGAAAACCCTGTGCATGAGCTGAAACTCTGCGATTTTGAAAAACATTCATTAATTATTGGGGGGAACTTAAATGAAGTCCCACGAACATTTTCAACATTTTCTCAAAAACGGCTGCAATTTTTTTCTTTAAATTTCTTGTATGAATAGAGTTAAATACACTTATATAGGTGGCATAGGTCCGATTTTCAGGATTAACTCTGAATTTTCGGAAATTGTAAGAGTAAGCATATTTTTAGCATTTTCTTACAACTACAATATTGAAAATAGAGACTTTTCCTTCAATGAAATTTGTTCCCATAAATAGTTTTTTCATTAGATCATGTAGACTTTTTTGTAAATTTTAGTAGTTTTCGTGCAATAGTGCGTGAAATATTTGCAATTTAAAAAAATAACAAAAATAAGATTTTCTAAAAAACTGCTCGAAACATGTTCTTTAAATTTTTGGTACGGTTGGTGCCAAACGAACCCTATACAATGATATAAACGCCATATTGCTCTATTCTTTTGTTGTTGTTTTCAACAATGCCAAAAATTATTTTTTTACTGGTCTCTCACGTCGGCAATACTTACTTTAGAGACGATTTCTTCACATTACTATATTTATGAGTACCTGTGCTTTAAATAATGTCAAATAAAGTTTCTCAAAAACACACCAGTTTTCTGTGAAAATGAACTCAAAGTTTCACATTTTCAGAAACGCTCAAATGCAATTTTTTTTAAATGAAAAATTACACAAACGTAATTTTTCTTAAATACGTCTCACGGCGTTAATTTGCACATTTCCATTGATTTCAATACATTATTGTATTTGTGAGTGAAAGTGCTTCAAACGACTTCCAATGAAGGTTTTCAGGAACTCAATGGATTCCTGTGAAAAGAGCATCAAATTTCGCATTCACAATAATGCTTAATCACCTTTCCTTAATCACGGCTTCAAATTTTTCAATGAAAAATTCTATTTAGAACGATGTTTTACTCTTCTTTAATGTTCTTGAAGCAATACTTCGGTTCTGAGAAAATGTCCAGAAAAATGTTCTTTGGGCAACGATAGATGGCAGCTGGAATGAGGATGGGAAATACCGTAAAGCCAGTCCATACCAAGGAAATTAGAAAACTTTACTTCGAGAATGTCCGTTCCATTCTGTAGCACTTCTAGTTTGTATTGAGCTGTTGATACTGACATCTGATGAAAATGATAACTTCGTTGAGTGTTATAGTTATAGACATCCGCTTTTGCTGAAAATATATTCCCACCCTTAAGTACGTCATTTTTGACAAAGGCCACTGATTCGTAAATCAAAGAGACAAGGAAATGGTAAATTTCCCAGATTAATAAACACAGGCTTACAAGAATCACGTGGTTGGGATTTGATTAATATTCTTAAATTATTTTTTGTAATTTAAAAATCTGGGAGCTATAGGATGTATTTCCCCACAATATTATACTGCTTCTCAAACAGGAATGAACATTCGCGAAATATATTCAACGGACAATAAAAATGCTGACTGAATATGAAAGAATTCTGAATGCGTCACGTAATGAACTTAATTTTGTGTTTAATTCATTTAAATGGACGTTCCATTTGAGGTTTGACTGAAAAGAGTACAAACCCAAATATTGTGTTGCCTTAACATCAGTCAATGGCACTTTGTTCATAATCATCAGAGTGCACAATTGTTTATTTGAAATGGAAATCTTCATTGAAAGAGTTATCTTTCCCTTTACTATTAATTTGTTATAACGGAACCAATTTAGAAATCTGATATTGTACTATTTACGGTTTCGGTATTGCAAAGAATATTCATATCATCCGCAAAGAGTACTGTTCTTCCGTTTCGAATAAACGAGGGCATATCATTTACGTACAGTAGGAAGAGAAGAGGACTTCAAATCGATACCTGCGGAACTCCATGTGCAATTGGAAATGAATCGGAAAGTTACGTATATAATATCGCATCATTCCAGTACGATTCTATCTGAGATACGATCATAACCAATCTAGAGCCACAAATTCCAAACGAAGATAATTCTGAAAGTATGATGTTATGATCAATGGCGTCAAAAACATTTGAAAGATCTAAAAATTTTCCAATAGGTCTTTTATTATGATCCACGGATGAAGTGACATCTTTAAGAGAGAAAACAATTGCTGTTTTTTAGCAGTATTTTTTTTATTTTCTAAATCCAAATTGGTAATCTGAAAACGCTTCATGTTTTCTGAGAAAGGTTTCCTTTCGTACGTAAAACACTCCGTATCAGGGATCCATAAAATAAGATTTTTTTGTCGAAAAATCTGTTTTTGGCGCAGCATTACATAACATTTTCTATGCTACGTCAGGAGTACGTAAACGTTATAGTAAAATATTTAAATTGAATGTAAACTTCTTAACAATGGCTTGCATGTTCCTCCGAGAACTTGCAGTCTAAAATGTTAACGGTATTTCAATTGAATTTATGACGAAAAACAGATTCAATGCTTTGGCACTGTTATTTGAATTAGACAAGCTGCAAAACATATTTTTGTCATTATTTATAACATTTTTTATTTCTATATAATGCATTGTCCTTTGTAATGTAATCCTCGAATAGGATTGAAATAATAAATATATTGCAATAAAATAATCGTCGCCAAATATCACGCAAACTTTCGTTTACCAATATGTTCCATTTTCTAACGGGATACGTGCAGATTTCTTCTGAATTTCATAATTTTGTTTCTCTATTGTTTCAATATTTTATTAATTTTGTTTCTCTATTGTTTCAATATTTTCGAAAAATATTCAAAAACAATAAAAATGAGTCGCCTTTCCTTGGTTTTGTAAGTTCAAAGCAATTTTCTGGTATCATTCGACGCTGTTGTCGCATGTATCAACAGAAAATTACGATCTTCGGAGACGTTAGTAAACCTGATTTGAAAAGAACATTTGATGGTGATTTTTTTGTTTTTGATGGTTAATTTGTTCATTCGTTTAAAAATATACGTTGGTTTCACAAAAAAAAAGTTTTAAGTTGCTAAAGTTTCTGTGTCAAAAGAAGTGAAGAATCTGCTGGTAAATACGTCATCAAAGAAATAAATAAATATTATTTAAATGTTGCAGATTTGTCGGCTTAGCAAGCGATTGAGAAGCTATTTGAAAGAGTTCTTCAAACGTATTGTAATTTGAGGTTATTTTAAATGCGCAATACATAGTTTTGCTAGTCTATGTTACGAACGAATTGTTTTTTGTATTTTTTTAAGAAAGTCAGAAAACGTCTATTGTGGCAACAAAAACCTTTTGATAGCACATATACATGTTACCAAGCGATAACCCCTTCATGGTGTATGTTTCCAACGGGCACCGCTGGGACAAGTTCAAAGCTCCCGACTGACCTCTTGGCCTCTGTGCTAGGGTAGAGCATATACTAAGTGTAAGTGTGTGTAAGGGGTGAAGATAGTTCAAGGAATTGCACGGAAAGATAGCCCGCGGTCCGTAGCCCGTTTGTTAAGGTACTGCTCTGGCATTCGCCTGGTACTGATCGGAGAAACCACGGAAACTATCGATCGGAGCAGCCGGCAACTAGAATTCTCCTCCAGGCAGCGACAGAACTCGACCTAGGTATCTAGCCAGCGTCGAAAATCCTGCCACCGTCGGGACTGAAACCCCAGGATCTCCCGGTCAGTGACTGCAGTGACATCAGTTGGTGCCCTGAGCCACCGTGAGATCCTTAGAGTGCGGAGCGAAGCGGTTGGCTTCCGGGATAACAAGAGTGACAGGCGCGGGAGGAGAGGAGGCGACGAAAGAGCCACTGCGTGGCGTAAGGGGGCGCGTTGAATTATTCCCGAGTGCTGCTTCCGTGACCCGCGCGCCCGCACGCTTCCCGCTGATCAATTATTAATCCGCGCCTCGACCACCTAGCGCTCGCCTTGCGAATCAATGGGCCGCTTTTCCACCTCGCCACGCTCTGCCCGAGTTGGTTGGTTGTTAGTGATTCTGGACACGACAACTGCTGAGGTCATTACTCCCGTAAGTGTAGAAATATGCTTTTTCATCAGGGTTGACGGTGATCTTCCCCTGCTGGATGGCGACATTCGGTGCCGACCTAACGCCGGCTAGCGTGAGTTCCCCTAACTAGGGGTTAGTTCCCCTAACCCAACAGCGGGGCACCGCCCCAGCCGCGAAAGCTCTAAACTCCTGATCGGTCTCTCGGCATGTGATAGTGTAGTGAGGGGTGAGGATAGAACAAGGAAGTGAAGGGAAGTTCGCGAGCGATCCGACCTATGTCGGCTAATAGGGTTTCCCTCATCCAGGTATCTCCCAGCAGCGGCGACACCGCCCCAGCCGGGACAAGCTCTACGCTCCCGATAGGACTCCAAGCATGTGCGGTAGTGTAGTGCATGTTATTGTGTGAATAAGGAGTGAGTATAGGACAGAGAATAGGAAGGAAAGATCGCGCGCGGTCCGTGGCCCGGTTGTTAGGGTACTGCTCCGGATTGGAGAAACCACGGAAGACTACCGATCAGAGCAGCCGACAGCTAGAATTCTCCTCTAGCCAGCGACTGAATTCGACCTAGCTGACATGCTAGTATCGAAAATCCTGCCACGTCGGGAATGGAACCTAGGTCCTCCCGGTCAGAGGTACTGCGCTAACATCAGTTGATACACTGAGTCACCTTTTCTGGTCGGTCTGCCCGACTTTTCGCGCTTCATGAGTCGCCACCGACAAATTCTCTTCGGGCCTCTCCGATCCGGCGACGGTTGGTGGGCTACTACTCCGCATAAATTTGTCTTACCAAGAGGATTTTACTCCCTAGGCATATACAGTACTGGCAGCGTATAAGCGTCTCTGACAGTTCAGTGCGCTGTTGCGACACATTACTACGCACATGGCACCACCTACATGACAGATAAATTAAATCTCAAAACATTTACACTTACTGACAGGCTATGACATCTTGATGTGTTCATAACCGTCGCCAAAGCCGAACCTAATCGCTTCCGCGACTTCGTGCGAGTAAGATGAGCGGCAACGCTAAACCCTGGGTGTAAGAAAGTAAACAAATCCTCGCAAGCTGATTGATTCAGAGCACGTCATATAATGTACCACAGCACGTGGCGAGCGAACTGTCTGAGGAGCTTATACGCTGTAGGCACTCGCCTTTATCCGCACACCGTACACGTACACCTTTGGGGGTGATATCCGGATACGCCGAAACGCAGAACCCTTCGGAGCGCATCCCCAAATGAGCCTGAGTAGGGCCACTCTACCAGCTCAGAGCCACTAGCTGTCTGGGCTAGCACCGGAGTGTAATTAGGTGCCACATACTGCGCTGGGACGAATCTCTACGCACTAACCCATGAGCATCGTGCACTGCACAAGCCAATTGCCCGTCTGGGGTCACCCGGACCGTAGCCCAGGATGCGCGGGATCCCAACCCGTCTCCTCACTGTATCCACCTTGACGCTATCGACGTGAATATTGCCGGAATCTAGAGCCACCCGATGGAAGATTTGTGTTCCTCATTGAACTTTATGAGGCTTCGGGACAAGTCGCGCGCCCAATTCTGCCAGAAGGTCCGCTCGTGGCACATAGCGAAGTCGCTAGTCTTTCACCCCTGAGGTCCGGGTTCGATTCCCGTCGAATCTCATGTGAAATTTGTTCCTACAAAACGAGTTTGGCTACTTCACAAGGGCTAGTCCAACTCCTGTGAAGTGTCCTAAACCCCACCTCTATCCTTATTCCTTCTCATTTCTGGCCGCTGGGTAGTGACGCAGGAGGCGCGTACGCGGAGATGCTACCTGGCGGTCCTCTTGACAACTGACTGCGACGTGACGTGACATGACATATTTGTAATGGAGGATTACTCCGCAATATAGCATACTAATGGAGAATTACTCCCCAGCGCAAAGCGCTCAACGCTCCTTAGGGGCTTGGAGACGCGTTGCGTCAATTTGTAGACGCAACAAATTATTTTAAAACAAAAAAAAAAGTCGGCTAGTAGAGGCCCAACTGGCGGGTTATCGGGCGAATTCGAGTAACTAGGAGCTATGTGCCACCTCTTCGCCCAGTTTGGCACTATCGACGTGAGTACCACCGAGAAACTAGGGGCCGGGGGAATGTTTCCTATCTCCACCAAGAAATTGTGGGAATTCTGATGCGGTGTTGTTGACGTTCTTATGAGAAGAAATAAAAGAGGTCATCTTCATCAACATATTATTTTTATTAAGATAGCCGGCTTTCGACGGCTTTGCCGTCATCGTGAGTCTCGCTGCTTTCGGCAGTCTACCGCCTTTTGCGTTTCCAAATCCAGCATAGGGCCCTCCACAGCTAACTTTCCGAGCCAACGCACATGCACATACCTCAAACACCCACACTACAGTGCAACGACAGCATCACTACTGAAGCTGTTCTCAGGATCGACATTTGCGTCACAGCTATTAACATGTGTCTAGAGTTCGCTTGTACCTACTGCAATATTGAGAGCATTTCTGAAAAAGCGTCAGCTCCGGTCAAAAAGCAGTTAGAATGCTAACTGGCGAGGCCACAGTTGGCTTATTACACCACAAGCTTACTAGGAATGAAGTTAATAGAATACAGTTATACAATTATTGCGTCTTAATTTTGTCGAATTATAGCACTACTTTCGTCAAATCTAATGCAACAAACGTCATGTCAAAATATACACCAAATTTTATTGTTTGTTAAAATAAAAAAAAATTAGTCATAAATAATACCATAGAATTTAATAAAGTTTATAATTACCTATGTCATTTTTTAGGATTACAAATGGCCACTTTCTTTTGAATAGTCATTTAAGTCCGTTAAATTTAACATACAATCCTATGCACTCCTACAAATGCAATAGTGTTTAAACTAGGGGTGCTTCAACAGCATATTCTATCTCGCATTATTTGTAACTTTTATAATAATTTTCTAAAATTCAGAAGGTTCAATGAAACGCCATTTTTATAAGCGTACGTAGCACCATTCAATAAAAAGTTAAAGAAAAAATTGGGAGACGCTTTAAAGAAAATCTATTTTTAAAATTGTCTTTATTTCACGCAAAATTACGGAATAACTTTTAGGGAAATGTGCATGAGTTCATTTAAAGATTAATTTCAAAAAACAGACTTCATTTTGAAGAAAAATCTTTTTCAATTTTGTAGTCGTAGGAAGACACAATAACAATTCAACGTGCAAAAATGAGACTTGCGCTATTCTTATGTTTTTATTCTATTCGAGAACAAAATTGGAGCCATTTCTGAGAAAATTTTAAATGTGTTGTTGTGGCTGTAAAGTTCTCCTAATAATCAAAATATCAGTTGCAAATTCAAGGGGCCGCAACATCGGTCAGATCGATTGGGGAATATCAATTCTGGTAAAAATACTGTGGTTTAGCCGGCAGCGTTGTTCACAGACTGACGGACGAACAAATGTTTTGCCGTACATCAATTTTTCGGCATCAGTGACCCCCAAAACGTGGATTATGACTACAGGAAATGAAATTATAAGAGAAAAGTTGAATAAGAAGCATTCAATTTAAGAGAATATTAAGCAAAAACAGTGAAAATGATTTGGGCACGTAAACAGAAAGCAATAAAATGGAATTCCAAAAATTATTTTAGAGTCGATTCCGGTGGATATAAGAAAATAATACCAAATTATAACTTGTTGGTTAAAGGAAACAAATTATTCTGTTACAAAATTCATTGAACAGGAGAATAATATGAAGAACGAGATAGCTAGAAAAAAACAACAGAAAGTACAAGTGTAATGTTGAAAATAGGAAGTTGCTTTTTAACAATGTACATCTGTGAAATAAAAGAAACAAGTAAAGTATGTATAACGAGTTGCAATTGTAGCTGCTGTTTCAAATCTCTAAGCATATAATCAACTTTCCCATGACCCGGTTAAAACGTACAGTTGTGTTGAATTGTGTATAAATCTGTCCGGTAAGAAACCTACTTTATTTGCAAACATCGTGGCGTCAAGAAGCAGCCTTGAAATCACCACATGTCTCCGAGCGTGGACTGCTGGTACATGCATCATAACAAAAACTCTTGCAACCGCGAACTCTTGGAACCCAGCTCTGGAACAGCTTCCTTCGAACAAAAACATGTCGACATAGTGGCCTTCTTCTGTCTCGCGTGCCAAATTTACGAGCGTGACCTCTAGAACTCGCTATGCCCATTGTTTTTTTTCGTATGCTCACACACGTTCCACGAGGCGTTGTCATTATGTGTCCTGCAATTCGATGGTCTGTTTTCCAAACGTTGTACGGGAAATGAGTAGGAATGGAGAGTATCCTTGACCGTACCCCAATGCAGTGTTCAGTTGACCAGAAATACTACATAGTTGCGAAATCTTCCTATTTGTCTCTCTCTCTATGCCTAGATCACCTTCAACCGATCTAAAATTTGTGAGCAAAGCTTTCAATGGCGGTTTTCCTTTCAGTCATGACACTAATCCTCTCATCATATTTCATTCATCGTTTGTCAGTTGCAGTCGAAATTATTCACCTAAGGGAAACAAAACATCATTGGTAACTCATAGACCCTGTTTAAAAAGAATAATAATTAAATTTACATTTCACGAGTATTTACAACCAAACTCATAGTGACTAGCTGTTAAAATAACAAAAAGAAATGAAAACAGAAATCACGATAACATTGCCAGGAGGCAATTTTAATCCCAGAAATGTCCAGAAAAATCGTCTATCGGAATCAGATGTTGAAAATCTGAACCGTTCTCAACGTTCTTTTGAAATGTACTCGTAAAAACGATGGTGCTAGCATTAATTTTTCGCAAATTTTGTTCAGTAAAGATCGCCAGGAATACCTCGTTTCATGTTGTAAACAGACACGAGCAAACTAACATTTTATGGGTTTGAAAATTCCGCATGAACCCCTGTGCACTCCCCTTATTACATTCCACTGATCATTTGTCACACACGTTTCAGTTTTACTGTTCGCAGTTCCACTGTCACAGTCGAAACTATTCAGCTATGGAGAAACACAGACCAAAAACACTTATTACGCTATAATGCTATAAATGTGTTTAAAATTATAACTTGGTTTTACACATTTGTTCTTAATATCAAGGGAAGAGAGCACTGAGTAATCCAAAGATAACAGAAATAAAAGGTTTCAAAATGTGCAAGTCAAATGTGTAAGCAATTTAAAAGTTGCTTACAGTTAATACAAATTAATATTTATTTAAAAGTTGTTTGCAGTTAATACAAATATTATCCAATTCAGGGAAAACGAACTTTATACGTTATGAAAGTAGCATATTGAAAGCACATAATGCTACAATTATATTAGGGAAATGTTCACGAATTTTTTTAGTGGTAACTTTATTTAAATATTCATGTCGGTATTAAGTAGACTTTCCCTAGGAAGAAGAGTTAGCAATCTCTTCGAATATGGTTGTCAAAATTATTATGGCAGAGTGAAGGGATTGCGTTACAAGCTTCCTTTTAACTTTTTCGCAATACATGTTGTAATACACGTGTACACTACAAATCTTATGAATTAATTTTGACGGGAAACCTCAGAACAACATATCGAAACAAATATCACAATAGAATCCTTTGTTCTCGTTAGCCGACGGTAGGTCGGCGCCGGACCTCGTCATCCTGCGTCATCCACCGCCACCTCCTAAGAGCAAAAATGCACTACACTTACGGGGTAATAACTTGTCGCGCCTGGAATCACTAACAATCAATCAATCCTTTGTTCTCATCTTACATAAAGTTTTATCGTTTCATATTTGAAATAGTAAACGTTGTTTCGTTTACAATAGTAGAAGCACTTCAACCTCTTGACATATTTTCGACCAGGAAGACAAAACAAAACAAAAAAGACCGTATGTTCGTCGTTCGCGGGATGATAAGTTATTGCGACGCGCCACATCGACGCGCTGGACAAAGGTCGGAACCGTGGCAACGCAAGAAGTCGACGCACATCAGTTTCTTTTTAATACTTATTTGGGACAGCCAATGCATTTCCTGTATGATTCTCTGACACACCACTAGGAAATTAATTAGTGCAGGAACTAGAGAAGCTACAGCACATACTTTCTCGTATTATTGGGAACAGTTACGTAATACAGTCGACTGCTGTTATAGTGAACTTCTGGGGACTGACATTTCTGGTGCACTATATCAGAGGTTTACTATACGAGACGTTATCAGATGATGTCAGAATTCAACAGATATTCTCCACAATGATTGATTTTATTAATATAGATATAAAGCAAAATCCATGAACTGCAACTAAAAATTACAATAAATCAATTATTTTCATTCTTTGGTGCGTACTTTATTCATTACTAATTTTTCTAGATCCTACTCCAATGTTAGTACTCTCACCATACTCCATTGTGCATTGCCCACTATCTCTAAGGATCCACCTCGTATGTGCACTGACCGTCCCGCTCTTCTTCACTCATCATAACATACGAGACCCCTTCAGTAGGGCGATGGCGCGAGCGTCTAATGAGACCGATCGCTTTTCCGCGCGGCGCGGCGGATGTCGCCAGGCTGTGGCAGTCGGGCGTTTCCTGTCGCCTACGTAGAGCACCGCGCGCGTTGTCTTGAGAAATCTCAAGTATTATAAAGTTTGAAACTGAAGCAAGAAGCGCGCGCCGCCACTGCCAATTGTAGACCACGCAAGTCACGGTCCTCGTTTCCGCCGTGAAATTGAGTGGCATAAGGCTATCAGTAAGGTCTTTATTTCGTGTCCGATACCACCTCCTCAGGGGAAACTTCTTGGTTTGATTATCTTTTGCCGACATTCTGTCAAAGCAGCCCAGTGTTTGAATTTGTGACGCTAATTCTCAGGACGCTGCATTTCTTTAGTTCACTATATCCGAGGTTCAGAGTTCACTATAACCGAATCTTCTGCTTATTTGTAATGTAAATGAAACGGGACGAGTGACTTAAGTTCACTACAACCGAGAGTTCACTATAGCCAGAGTGAAATATATTACAATATTACAGTTTCTACCATCACTTGAAAAAGTCCAAACAAATTCAAGCGAAGTGCCTGCGGTGGTAATATGTTATTATTTCGACGGGTAGGAGCAGTAACACTTTCTTATCTTACTTCTACAACACAAAAAGGCATGTATAAATCTCAACTGTTTCAATATTTGCAGCACATTAAAGGATAGGGATAATTTCAGGTAGAAATGAAACATCCAGAACTGAATAACATCAAATATATCGCCTTATGAATGCATATATACAATAATAATCCACCTTTGTAATAAAATGTATCAAATATTGATGATGAATAATGATGTAAATCAAAAAATTCCAATTGTACTTTTTATCTGTGTTAATTTATGTATATATTTATGCCTTACCCATTGTGGCCTCATCATCGGGTAAAATACCCCCATTTTACCCGATGAGGTCACAATGAGCCCCGAAACTTTGTGAAGTGATACAAATGTTAACAATAAATTTGTCTACATAAATTTTATCGAGGTGCGTAAATGCAAATAACAAAATAATTGAGACAGTCTTAATAAAATAAAATAAAAACCTTTTAATTGACTGATATTAAGGTAACAAAATTTCTGCGTTTCTCAATTTAGTCAATCTTTAAATGGAGTATCCATGTTGGCTAGGAACTAATTTTCATGTAATACATGTATTAATAATAATATTACAACTTACATCGTAGGAATCATATTCATCGGGTGCCAGTATCAACAGCACATTACAAGAAAGCCAAATACAATTACTTTACATCTTGGCAGATGGCATTAAACAAATAAAATCGATTCAAAATGTTACGTCCTAAGTAAAATCTTCTATGCTGCGGAACTGTTTCTATACAATTAGACACTGTACTGACCAAGCGTGTGTCTGTGTGTGTGTGTATAAGCGCGCGCGCGTCATGGTTGGAGTGGGAGGGAGAGAGAGAGTGACGAAGTGCAGGAGAATGGTTTTACAGGTGAGAGTGACTGAGTGAAAGGAACGAGGGTGTGCTTAAGGGAGGGAGTGGGAGGTAAGTACTCGCAAGTTGGTAGACGGTGTGAGTGATCAAGAAAGTGTGTGAGCTAGACGCTTAAGTCAGAGCAGGTGGAAATTGCGGATACGCGATTGCATTTATCTCTGGTTGGGTAGGTGAGTCATACACAGGCGGAAGGATAGGTAATTAAGGACAACGAGTAGGATGGAACGGAATGGGACCCAGGTATCGCATACCCTGTAACGTTTCGTATATAATTACATGTTCTCCTTACATGCATACTTCGTAGGTTTATTAACGTTTCGTAAACAAATAACGAATACTGTTCCTCATATGTTTTTTTTTGTTATTACGATAGCAACGTAGATGTTGATGACGACGAGAGAGAGAATTTTGTGTAGACAACGATTTGTAACAAAGTATTTAAAAGAATCTACGTGACATTACTTTGAAGGGACTACGAACTATATGAAATGCAATGAAACGTTACAACGTAGAAAATTGGTGGCAGCAGGGGAGGGTTACAATAGAAAATTGGTGGCAGCGGAGTTGGATTGCAATTAAACATCAGTGGAGTTTCAACCCAGAAAATTGATTGCAGCTGGTGTTGGATCGAAGTTAAACTTCAGCGAAATTAAAATCGGGGGGAGAAGATTATCCACGTCTGGTTTGGTGGGAGCCTGGTATTGCATGGAATTGCAGTTCAGGGGAGTAGGTGTCCAGAGCATCATCGAATTGAGCTGAAAGTGGCAGTTGAATCCAGCCGGATTACGTCGTCATTACGGTGGTGTTCGTAATTAAATTGAACTGGTATATCAAGAAACAATTCAGTAATATACTATTTTAATGTATTATTAATTGAAAAATCCTAAAAGTCAAATTTAGAGTAGAAATAGAAATTTTATGCATAATAGGCAGAGTATAAGCCAATTGTATGCTGGATCGTTAACTAATTGTTTTAAACAATATTTATTAAACAGAAAAAAACATGGCGTATTTAGTGAAATGTAAAACACGTTACCGGGAGCAGTAGCTCAGTGCATCAACTGATGTCACTGCTGCGCCTCTGACCGGGAGGTCCTAGGTTTAAGTCCTGACGGCGGTAGGATTTTCGACACTAGCTTTTCAGCTGGGTCGAATTCAGTCGCTGTCTGAAGGAGAATTCTAGCGGCCGGCTGCTCTGATCGGTAGTGTTCCGTGGTTTCTCCGATCAACACCAGGCGAATGCCGGAGCAGTACCCTACCAAACGGGTCACGGACCACGCGCAATCTTTCCTTCCTCTTCCTTGTCCTATCCTATCCCCTTTTACTATCTACATTTACAGTAACATGCACTACACTATCACATATTCCGGGAGACCGGTCAAGAGCTTAAGAACTTGTTCCGGCTGGGACGGTGCCCCGCTGATGGGACAGTCCTGGTTAGGAGAAAACCCCACTAGCCGACGGTAGGTCGGCGTCGGATCTCGCCATGCAGCGGGGGAAGATCACCACCATCTCCCGAGATCAAAACATGCACTACACTAACGGGACTAATAACCAAAGCAGTGGACGTGCTCGGAAACACGAAAAAATCAATCAATGAATAAAACACGTTATTTGCTCAGGTTAACTATTGAATTGAAACGTTACGACGTAGAAAATTGGTGACAGCTGCGGAACGTTACAACCCCTTCACACCAGCGTATCGCCCGCCGCCTCCGCAGCTGCCTGCTCTCCTCCTCGTCAGTGGACCGAGGGGGGCGTGGCGGAGCGGGGGGGGGGGGCACGTGTTGGCGCAGTGCCACGCGCGGTGCACCGCGGCCGCCGCTGCCCTGGGCTGCGCAGCAAGTGGCGGCGGCGGCGGAGACGCACGCCGAGACGGGGGCGGGGCGGCGGCGGCGGGGGCGGGGGCAGAGCAACGCCATCTGCGCGCGGCTGAGAGCAGCGGCCTTGCCCGATCAGGCCCAAGCCGCGCCGCCTCGCGCTCCTTGGACCCCCAGATCATCGCTCTCCCTTCCCTCCACTTCTTCGGAAAACAAACAACTCGCGTACACAGTCCTCTCCTCTTAGTATCATCGGTAGACCTCGGATTTTAAGCTTTAATATGTGGGTTTTAGGTGCCTGAAATAGGTTCTTTCAGCATGTTTTTTTAAATGGTTGAATAGGCACAAATAAAACAGGAAACTACAAAAAACAGTCTTTACATTATATACAATAAAAACAAATCAATATTATGTAGAATCAGTGTTGTATATTTTGCGTTAATCCTATTTATGAATAAGTTTAATTGTTTGTCCCCTAGTTAGAATTATTTGTATCGTATTTTGATACATTCTCCAAGTTTTCAAGAGAAAACGAATGACTCGTATCAGGCAATATCACTTTTATTTCGTGGAAATTCAATCGTATATTTGAAGCAGATGTTGGCTTTTTCCAGGAAGTAAAAGTCATGGAGATCATCACACGATCCTTGATCAGTACATTCATTTCTCGCTATCTTACATATTAACGCAACTTGAGATTAATCCTTGTTTGTTGTGCCGACGCAGAAGAAAAAGTTAAAAGAAGCCACAGACAAAAAACATTAGGCAAATTAGCCTCCTTTTAGGTGTTTTAAAATAAAATAAGTAGGCATTAATGGTGAAATATGCTCTAGAAAATTGACAGCTTTATTTCATATGAACCTAAAATGAATATAATAAACTACATTTAGTACAAGATACCCAGGGGAAAAAAGGTTTTTACCTACATATACGCGGTCTAATCATCAGTTTCAAGTGTGGGTTTTAACTACAGAAGTTGGAAAACCCCCTAAACGACATTAATATTATATAAACTCGTACATCGATGTCTGTGTCTTGCTTGTGACAATAGTGAATGTTCCTCTCTGTGGCATGGAGTGTTTTTTTTTTTTTTTTTTTTTTTTTTCCATTATGTGTTTGTGCTTTACTTTCTCCCTGTCAATAGCTTAGTGCATTTGATGCGTATATTGTTTATAAATGCGATGTGAGTCTATGCCGCACTGAGTGTTATCTTCTGCGTAAACAGCCTAGTGTATATTGTTTATGTCATTGTTACTGTGTGTATTGTTTCGCCTGCCGCTAAGAGCCAATTGCTTCCCTTTCCAAGAGGCGAATAGCGCTGCAGCAGAACTGGTACCTAGTGAATTCGCTAGAGGTCAGTGCCTCTCAAAAAAATATTGCACTTTCTCAGTTACTATAATGCAGAGGAAAAAACAGTGAATTGTTGGCAGAAATACTTATTGCTGGTCACTTGTAACAAAAAGTGGATAAAAAATCCTAAACACGGGGAGTAGTTAGAATCCATGTTTTAGGGGTCCTTGATATCGAAAAATGTATTGACGACAAAACGTCTGTTCGTATGTGTCAGGTAACACAGCAGCTAAACCGTTCAGTCAATTTTTTCCAAAATTATACATCCGATAATTCAGGGAATGTTGACAACTGCAAACACTAAAAGAAAAGAGAATATTCAATGTCGCTTTTGTGTCCAAGCAATAGTAATATTTTTTATAAGTTGCCTTTTAGTCCTCCATTTAAGGTGCGAGAACAGTAAGCCGGTGTGTCACATCGGCCCCGACCCACATGTCGACTTGCAGGGTTTCCCCTCTCCAGGTATTTCCACTAGTAACCTGGAGACTAGTGTTAGGGGAGAGGAAGGAACAAGGACGAGTAAAGATCGCGCAATCCGCGACCAGTTTTTGAGAACTCTGCTCCGACATTTACCTGGTAGTGATCCGAGAAAGCACGAAACATTACTGAACCGAACAGGTCGGTAGAATTCTCCTTCAGAAAGCGCGCGGTTGAATTCGCTCTGGTTATTGATTGATTTTTAGTGATTTCGGGCGCATGAGCTACTATAGTCATTAGTCACGTACGTGTAATACGTGTTTTTGCTCGGGAGGTGGCAGTGGTTTCCCCTCGATCCGGCGCCGACCTACCGGCGGCTAGCGGGGTTTTCCCCAAACAGATATTGACCATCGCCCCAGCCGGGACAAGTTCTAAGTTCCCGACCGGTCTCCCGGCATGTGTGGTAGTATAGTACATGCTAGTGTGTGTGTGTGTGTGTGTGTGTGTATGTGTGTGTAAGGGGTGAGGATAGAACAGGGAAGAGGAAGAAAAGATCGCGTGCAGTCCGTGGCCTGTTTGTTAGGGCACTGCTCCGGCATTCGCCTGGTGTTGATCGGAGAAACCACGGAAAACTACCGATCAGAGCAGCCGGCCGCTAGTATTCTCCTCCAGACAATCACTGAATTCGACTGACAAGCTAAGTGTCGAGAATCCCGGCGCCGTCGGGACTCAAACCTAGGACCTCCCGGTCAGAGGCACTGCAAGTGACATCAGTTGACACACTGAGACACCTCTCCCGGTCGACCTGGTTATCTAGCTCGAGACGAAAATCCGCCACCGTGAGGACTCAAACCCTGAGACACACCTGTCAGAGAGACTGCAGTGGCATCAGTGGATTGCACTGAGACACCTCTCCGGGCGACTAGGTTGTCTGGCTCGAGACGAAAACCCGCCACCGTGAGGACCCAAACCCTGGGACACACCTGTCAGAGTGACTGCAGTGGCATCAGTCGATTGCACTGAGACACCTCTCCGGGCGACTTGGTTGTCTGGCTCGAGACGAAAATCCTCCACCGTGAGGACTCTAACACTGGGACACACCTGTCAGAGTGACTGCAGTGGCAACAGTTGTTCCCCCTGAGCGAACTCGGCCGGCGTCAGCTTCATGGTCGTGGCAGGCGGCCCGGGAGGGGGGGAGCTCGTGGCCTTCTGCGCCGCATCTGGCAGCTGCTCGCTTGGTCTGGCGCGTGCGCCCCGCGGGGCGGCCTTCACCCCCACCCACCAACGCCAAGTAAATAAACAGGGCGATAATCCCTGGAGCGGGGCGGGGTAGGGCAAGGCAGTCCGCGCCTTATCGGCGGCTATCGCCTGCGGAAGTGGCGGAGCACAGCTGACGGCCTCGCCTTGTGGCTGGAGCGCTGGCGGCCGCGGCGGCGGCGGCGGAGGCGATGACGAAAGGGCAATCTCGGGTACAAACATTGAAATAAATAGGGTATCGCAGACATTGCACGTGCCTTGGACGCCATACCTAGGAGGCTACCGCTAAGGAGCTTTCATGGCTCTTCTTTACGTTGAATCCTATACCCCTAACCAAAATTGCAATTAGTCATTGCTTTATTATTATTATTATTATTATTATTATTATTATTATTATTATTATTATTATTATTATTGTTGTTGTTGTAAATAAAATACAGTCCACAGCCCTTTAGTTGATTCTCCTCCGGATTCGAGACCTACCCAAGGGCTTAAGAATCAGTGAGGAGTGAGACCCTGCCTTTGTCAGTTGGTAGTCTAATCTTGAATTAAGGCCTAGTAGTCCAGATTTTTCTAAACAAATTGTGGTGTAGTTTTGAATGTTTGCTCCTTGAGATTTTTAGAGTGCTGATACGAATCTAAAGTTTGCCATAAAATGTTCGTTGAAATTTGAGTTACAACAAGAAACATGAAAACAATAAGTCATTTTTTCCGTCTGTATCTATAAAACTATCGAATTTCGTTAAAAAAATTGCTCCACCAAAATAAACTACATAGGTACAATGTACTATAATTTATTTACTCCATTTTTCGTTGCTTCCACCGTTTAGGCATAATTGATAACTGAAATTTGATGATCCCCCTCCTCTTTTTCCTTTTTTTTATGCTGATTAGTGCTCCGCTTTGATGCGGTTTGTGGTTATGAAGTTAGTTGAAGCACTGGTAGAGAAATATAAAGCTTATCCTAATAATTGAAATCGCTGATTTCCTGAACATCAAATCGATCCTTCAGTTCTTTAAGGCTGCGCATTTGACGGTGATGTCTTCATTTACCTGTTTCTTTAATAACTGCAGAAGAAGTTTCTTCTGGATTACCTACAATATTCCTCAAGGAAACCCCGCGACACCTGTGTCTCTTATGTATCTGTCGAATCATCAATCTGAACGTTAGTAATCAGAGGTTGCTAATTATATTTGTACAAAATCATCGATGTGGTCTCAAATGCACTCTATTAATCATTTTATATGCTTTCCGAATTCGGGTGTTTGTATAAAGATCGAGTTGTATTCAACACAGAAGCAAATCCTTTTCTGTTCCAACCTTTGCTTTTATTCCTAAACATCAGGCTTGTTCAACTCAACAATTTCAGTAGAGTTGGAGAGGAACACAGCCACGAGAATTCCTGAAACTACAACTGTTTGAAACTAAGGTTTTACTTTTTTCTAAAGTTTTAATTTCGTACCAGATATTTAGAGGGATTCAGCAGAGCGACTACATGTTAAAATTCCCTTATCTTAGTCTTTCCTATGTGGAAATTTATAATAAAATACACACTTTTTCATACACAAGATTCATATTTGAAACCCCACAGCACTACGTATTAATGAAGCGCAATAAGAATGAATTTCATATTGGAGGACGAATCGTATTTCTTTGGCTTATACTTCACCAGCACGACAGCAGCGGCTTAATACCCATGCTGTTAATGTCACATAGTAACATCACGGTCACACAACTGCCCAGGCAACCCACATCCTGGAAGTTGAGACGCGTTACAAGGAAGCCTAATTCACTTCAACGACCGGCGTGGCAGTGGCGCACTCCTTCGGCACCTCCGTGAGTTTTGACTGCCCAGTAGAGTTCCGCTCGTGTGCTATTCTAAAATGCACTTACATTTCTATTCAAACCAACATTCCTACAGTACGTGATAAGAAAAATAAATTTAAAATATAATTCTTAACTTCACCTACTTCCCCTGAATAACCACCTCTGATGATTATTGGAAACTGAAATTTGCCACCAAAAACATTCCCTGAAATTTGAAATACCGCCAAAAATACATTGAAAAAGTTGTTAATTTTTTGTTAATGACTCAAAAACTATCAGCTTTTGAAATCATCATTCTACATCTTTCATTCTTTATTAAAAAAAATAAACCTCAATCCTTGTATCTTGTAACATAAGTTTTTCTATGCAGAATTTTTAGAAAACTAATAATAAATAGTTTCTCTTTTTATGAAGTAAGGCGAGAATGTGAAAAACACGAGACCTTCTTCTTACCCACCCACACTCATCACATTCTTACTTTCATAGGGCCAACTCAGTCACTGGCATTTCATTTCAAAATGGCTACACATACCGAATTTTTTTTTTTTTTCGGGATATGATAAGCACGTTTGGAAACGATCCTCGGGATGTGCGAAAAGAAGTATCTTGAGCCATACTGTCACAATGCTGACCCCTATCTGCCTTCGAAACGGCGCTGCAGACTTACGTGGCGCTTCCCAGAAGTGTTTGATTTTTTCTCTAAACTTTTTACTTGAATAGAAATGTATATATTAACGTGAGACATAATTGAAAAACAAAATATTTAGGTATTATTGAAAAATCAAAAGAATACACCAAAATGGCGTTATTCAATGCAACTATCTGTATAAAACATTTACAGAAAAAATTGACCTTTTTTGAGAAAATCTTCTTTTTAATATTCCCCTTATTTCACTAACAATTACGCAAAAACTACTATCCTAAAAAATGTATTTGACTTTAATTAAAGAACTACTTGTAGAGAAGAAAGTTTATTTGAAGAAAAAAATCTCCGTGTTGAAGTTGGACGATGTAGGGGAAAATTAAAAACTTTTTCAATTTATTTAAATTTCCAGCATAACAGGGACCTTTTTGTATTTCTCTATGTTTTTGCAAGAAATTTAAAGAAAAAATATGAGCTTTTTTTTTTGGAAAATTTTGAAAATGTCCCAGGGACTTCTTGCAACGAGCGTCTAAAAATCAAAGAATTCGTTTCAAAATACCAGGGCTTCCAGACACTTCTGAAAAATCGAGAAATATTCATTTTATGTTTGTCGTGTGCTTTGTTCACACACGACAGATGGAGGGCGGACATTTTTTCGTTTTCACAGGACCCCAAAATGTGAATTTTATTTAAAATCTTGAAATCTATTTTCCGCGGCATTAAATAACATTCTCTACTATACATATATTATACACACACACACACACACACACACACACACATTATAAATTTATACCTTCCGATATTGCAACCAAATGACAAATTCAATAATGTGCGTTCTGCTGAGAGACCAGTAATAAAATATTCACAGTACATGAAATGCATGAACACCGGAATTAATTTTGATATCACACATCATTTTGAATTTTAAAGGTAAAATCAATACTGTGTATACTTTGGAATAACTTTGCGAAGGGCTCTTTACCTATTAGTTCAAAATCGCAAGTTTCAAATTAATTTATGGTTACATCAAAAGCGAGAGAATGTAAGGAACTATGTTCATAAGAACTAATTTCAAGCTGCCTTTAACACCTACGTTAAACAATCTTTTGTGAAATGTGTTATGAGGCCCAAAAATACGGCATTCAAACATCACGAAATCGCTAGTCACCTGGGCAAATGCTACAGGCAGTGGATTTTTCCTGACTTATTACAAATGCTTGTTTATCATATCAGTGTAGTATTACTAATTGAATTTCGACACCTAACCTAGAAAATCTGCTTCGATCACCTCCAATCGAGGCCTTTTAAACTCCGAATTCTTCTTCAGTCGGCTCATAATGAAAATACATGGGTGAGCTAGTCCGGGGCACCGATTTTTAGTCATTCTGCCCAGTTTTCGTCACATACTACGTGAACACAATACGGGCATTTTGTTTCAAAAGCCCCACCAGACGCTCGCCGTCAAGTTGCATGGACAGCGAGAAGCGTTGAGACACATTTTCAAGTGTCATAAACTAACAATTTTCAACGGTGACCAACCAAAAATAACACGAAGGTGTAATTGAAATAAGAGATCGAATATTTTTAGAAAATGCTTCGTACATACGTTGGAATGACTTGCAACAAGGTGATAATTTGGGGATCTGAGTGCGTTCAAAATTCCCGCTAATACCGTGTCTGAAGTCGGATACGATGCGCAGTAGCTCACCCATATCTTTTCATCACGTGTAGGTACAGGGGTGTCGCGGAAATGAAACTGGGCAGCAAATCCGCGGCCTTGCAAAAGAAACAGGAAGGAGGCGGCTAACGCCAGCTTGAGGTCGCGGCCCCTATTCGCGTCACGCTCCCATCAGCTGACCGAAGGCCTCAGACGGATAGATTAGACGAGAAATAAATGACGTGCGTGACGATTGACTAAGCAAATTAAATTCACGTTTGACTCGTATACTCGACATGCTTTACTCTCGCCATATATATGCTTTCCATTTGTAAATGTGGCGCCAAGGCTCCACCTCTTATCAATTTATCTATTTTTTATACTTATATCTTGTGTGATGGAGTGGGGATATTGATAGGTAATAATTGTTACACATTTACCTTACTCTTTGCAGATGATCAGATGATTATTAAACAGGAATAGGAATAGGACGACGTGAATTACATATATAAAATTATAAGATGTATACAATAAATGGGTTTGAAAATAAATTTTCAGAAAACTTTTCATATGAATAACAACCACTAATAGGTTGATAGAAGATGAATTATTATAGGGCGTGAAGAATCTCAGTATTTAGGAATGAAAATTACCAAAATTGGTAGTGAAGAAGAAAATATTAGACACAAATGAATAAAGGTAGAATAATTCCTTCTATGTTAAATATAATTTTGTGGAACAAAACTATTTCAAATAAAAATAAAATTTTGATACAAAAAACAATAGTACAGAGTTTAGTGACGTAAGGAGCCGATAATGCAATTTAACTCAAAATTTAGGAAATACATTACTAGCAATGGAAATGATTTTTAAGAAGATCTACTCTATTAACTATTAAGGATAAAATACGAACCGTAAAAAGTGTTTCTGTAGTGCATGTTTCTTTCTCGGAGATGGCGGTGATCTTCCCCCGCTGGATGGCGAGATCCGGCGCCGACCTACACTAGTGGGGTTTCCCCCTAACCAGGACTCTCCCACCAGCGGGGCACCGCTCCAGCCGGGAGAAGCTCTAAACTCCCGACCGGCCTCCCGGAATATGTGGTAGTGTAGTGCATGTTCGTGTGTGTGTGTGTGTGTGTGTGTGTGTGTGTGTGTGTGTGTGTAATGGGAGAGGATAGGATAAGGAATAGGAAGGACAGATCGCGCGCGGTCCGTGGCCCGTTTGGTAGGGTACTGCTCCGGCATTCGCCTGGTGTTGATCGGAGAAACCACGGAAAACTATCGATCAGAGCAGCCGACCGCTAGAATTCTCCTCCAGACAGCGACTGAATTCGACCTAGCTGAAAGGCTAGTGTCGATAATCCTGCCGCCGTCAGGACTCGAACCTAGGACCTCCCGGTTAGAGGCGCTGCAGTGACATCAGTTGATGCACTGAGCTACCGCTACCGGTGGATTTTCTTTTCATCTCCAACTCGTGAACCTGTAAATACGTCAGGTCGATGTGGTTCCAGGCGGTGTGAAGTGACGTAAGGCGAGAGAGAACATGGTGCCGTGTCGTGTCGAGTCGAGTCCTTCTTGTCGCCGTCGCAGAATGCAAATTGTCTGGGCGTTTCCTGCGCGAGTTCTTCGCGAGCTCCCTGCATGCGAATGCCGGACGTGCCGTTCAAATGCGGTCACGCCGGCTGAGTGACAAGAGGCATGCGCGTGTAATACTGTGGTCCACCACTTCGCCACTCGTAGTTCACGCCAGAAGCCCACGTTAACAGAAACTGATGGAGAAGCTTTGACAATCTTAAATAAGAGTTTTTCAGGCGAAAATTCACCGTTTTCCGGCGCACGATTACATAACTATCTCTTCGTATTCGTAAGGCTAGAAAGTAAAAATGACTGAGGTCGAGACACCCATCACCTCATAATATGCCCTTAGATTGAAGACAAGTCATTCTATTGAAAATTCTGAGAAAAAAAACGCCGTATTTATATTAAATACCTTCATGGTACAAATATTATCGGATCAATTTTACTTCCTTTACAATTTATCTTCTCCGCCTATTTATACGAGATGTGAGGGGATAGACAACGTGGCGTATTCTCCCCATGGCATTCCAGCACGGATTAGGAGGCGGGGGGTGATGGGAAGCGAAGCATTCGCTATCTGTGGCCCATTTCATTGCACCCTGCTTCGGAATTCACCAGGAAGTGGCTGGGAAAACCATCGGTCAGATCTCTACGAATTCGACACGTCAAATACCAACACTCATTCACGTTCAACACACCGAACCCATTTCTAGCATCTGGTCGGGATCGAACCCCCGACATTCTCAGTGTACCCTCAAACTTAAAAGGTACGGTCATAGTGGATCCATGATTGGCCGGAGAATAAGTTCCGGTGTGAACGGCCGACTAATTCTGCGGAACGATAGTCGTTGATTCATCGATTAGTGATCCCGGGGGCACCAATTGTATGGTCGTCTGTCCCGAAAGTACAGTGAATGTTTTAATCACTGGACGTGACGGAGTTCCCTCACTGGATGGCGAGACCCGGAACCGATGTTCACGGCGACATGTAGGGTTTTTCCTCATCCAGTTATCTCCCACCAGCGTGACATTACCCCGGCCGGGACGAGCTCTAAGCTTCCAACTGGCCTCTCGACACGTGTGGCCGTGTATTAGTAGTGGATGTAAGTAAGGGGTTAGGACTGGTTAGATGTGGAAGGAGAGATCGCGGGCGGACCGTAGCCTGATTGTTCGGAGACTGTTCTCATTCGCTTAGTACAGGTAGGAGAAATCACGGACAACTACAGATAAGAGTAGCCAGTCGTTAGCATTCTCATCTAGTCAGTGATAGAATTCGAACTTGCTATTCAGATAGTGTCGAAAACATATCACCGTCTGAAATCGAACCATAGTCAAAAACATGGCAGTGACATCAATTGATGCCCTGGGTCACCCCAGCTGGTGCTATATTTATAATACAAGATGTTTGATTTTACATGAGAGATATGGTTGAAATAGAAAATTTATACTCCTATTGCAATAGTGAGGTTAGGTTCATTATTGGCACAAACAATTTCGCTCTAAGCCAACTATAAGCTCTCTTTCTGCCTCATTGAATCTAAGTTCGTGCATTTTTGATTTGCGCACCTTTGAGATACCTAAATCACGCGGAGTAACAAAATACAGTGTGGTATCATGTGACTTCTGACGGTATATGGCGTCCAGTACCGGACTATGTTGAATAATTCTGTAAGGCCTGATAGGGAATTGCGTCTCGATATGTGGTTCCAACTAAGAGCCACGTACGGCTCTTGTTACTATTGATCATTTAAACATTTTTGGCGACAGGCTCAGCTCCTTGAACTCAAGATGCACATGGCTGGCTCGTATCTCAGAATTAAAGGGCCCAGATTATTTTCTGTCGGGTTAAGTGAAAGAAAATTATATGCGGATTATATGCGTTTTATGCCAATATGCGGAGCACCATTCTTCAATTGAAGAATAACGTTGGAGACGAAATTCGGGCCCTAGAACGTGCAATTCTTCAAGCTGTGGTAGAAAATGCACTCAAACTATCCCTTCTCTTTGAAGAAACAAAATGGCCAAGGCCCGATTTACACGCTTCCTCTATTGGAGCTTTAGCGAATGGGCATCGGCGCGCGTTCGCTGAAACTTCGAAATCGTTGGTCAAAAGGAAGGATGTAAATCAGATGTAAAGAACATAATATGCAATAACTCATGAGTTCGTGTGTGTATGTGTGTGTATAAACAAAGTAGAGTTAGTTACAGCATTTATTATTGAGAGACGACTGAACCAATTTAAATTACCTCTGATTTGTTGGATTCATCTTAGCCCCCGAATAATAGAATAATTATTAAAATATCGGAAAAATTCACCAATGGCTATAGTATAAAACAAAATTTCCATGACACACGCAACACACTCGTGAGGATTTTTTGAATGTTCATCGTTCAATAACTCCTAAACGAAGCTTTCTATGACATTAGAAACTAAAATTTTGAGACCGAATGTCTCAAAGAAACAGTGTATCACATCGTAATCTACAAGATAAGATCTTCTTGCGCGTTCTAATACGTTTTTGCTGGTCCGGTACTTATCGATATTACCCCACCTGCTCAGAGATGTGCAGAATCTGCATCTAAATGTGAACAAGAGGGACAGAGAAAGGCTGAGACAGAGAGAGAGACAGCGAAAGAGTCAGACAGACTGAGAAGGGACAGGGAGAGAGACTGAGAGAAAGGGAGAGGGAAGGACATAGAGGGAGATGAAGGGCAGAATAACGTCTGCTGGGTTTCGCTAGTGTAATAATAAAATCATGTTGTTATTCATCGTTATTTTAAAGACGTTCCTGACTTCTGCGCGGCCTGTAAAAGTCTTCAAGAATATTTAAGTAACGCGATGTTTAAAAATGATGAATCACGAAAGTTCTCACAAATGGCATCTAATTGCTAGTGCCATGTTCCGTTATATTTAGATATTTCAATTGTAAGGTGTGTTCATACTGTTTGAAAATAGCTTTCGACTTTTTCATATTTTCAAACATATATCCTACAAACAAAAAGGCGGCACTCACGCAATAACCGCGTGCCACACCCGTGCCCGTAACCACACTACACGAAAACTAATCGTGTAACGAAAGCGATTTACCTGATAAATCAATGAAATATTTCAAATCAAAATTTCACAATAGCTCAGTGAACATCCGTCCGGTAGTATGTATAGCAAAGATGGCTGTTTTGATCTCGTTTTGGTGGCTTCCTTTCAACAATTCCAGGAGGATACTTGAGCAATACCTAATAAGAGAACTGCGCGTAACCTTTCCTTACCTCCTCTGTGACCTTCCATGTTCCTCATTGGCCTGTTTTCCCAAGACCTGGAAAAACTTCGGTAATTTAACGAGTAAGCAAATATGAGAAACACGCAATTAAAGTGAACATGCATATCTCGGCCACACCCTGACGGGCGTGAGCTACTTTTCCGTAGGACTGCACTGTTTCTTGGCGCAAAATCTCACATTTTTATGTTTCAATGCAGATTATCAACATTATTTTACTCTACCGTAATGGAAAAAAGTCAGATCATGCCGTTGTTACCGTGAGAGTAGAAGCACGAGAAGAGCACTTTAAATCGCTCTCTTGAGGTAAATGACTTTGAAGCGCGTGCCCCGAGCTATCAAGCAGGGACTGTCGGTCCCCCAGCTTCCCGAGAACCGAGAGCGCACCCTCCAATGGAAAGGAGCGCCCTAACCGGCATAGTTCTGGAACGGACTCTGTAGAATTCTCCGATTTAATTACAGTGACTTCTGACGTTCGATAAACTGGGACGCGGTTAGCCAACCGGCAACTTCAATACTAACTAGTGGAGTTAAAACAGCACGTAGTTTCTCGCCATTGGTAGCGGTTATGTAATACTATTTATATCACAATTTCACTTCGAATTAACATCCCTCAGACTGTTAGCACATCGGCGGCCAAAATTGATTCAAATTTGGCGCCGTACTTTGAAACCTATCATTATAACAATTCCTTGCCGCTAATTAAGTGCAACGAACATGCATTTTTAAACGTCCCTCGTCGGACATCTAATATTTTTTCTCCAAAAACGGCGCGTTTGCTTCCAGATGGAAAGACAAAAACATCTGTCGCGGGAAACTCTTTGGAAGGACAAAAACAGTTGAAGAGTTGAACTGTTTTCGCAGAAGCCCGGTAGGCCGCGCCAGGTACCGGAGACACTGTGAAGTATCAACATTTCAAAACATAAAAGTCCTCCAAATGAAGGCGGATAGAATAGCATTATTTAAAAGGATAGTGGCCGAAGACAGTTTCGCGGTTACTCGCCTCGCCTCGCGCAAGTAAAACACCGTTAAGATGCACGTATATATGCTATCGACTATTAATTTAATTATGTAGGGTTGGTATTGCGACCTCAGCTGAGAAGTTTTAGCGCGCAAACGCATTCTCATTGTCGAGATTTCGAAGAAATACGACTTTATGATTGTATTGTTGGAGGTATTGTTGAAGAATCTCACAGTCGTGCATATTCACTAAAGATCACCTCGTCAGTAAAAAGGCGTGGTAATTCACATCTGGGCGGCATTGAAAAATTAAATTTGACTAGTGGTAGCCGTGGATGTCTTGAGCGCGTAAGAGGCGATAGCAAGCTGAAATGGCATGTCGCATGAATTATAATAGAAAACAATCTTCTGTTCGTCTAAGGAAACATTGACAAGGTAAAATTGACAAAATTCTTCCTTCATCAATATTTATCACGCTGAGATAAACTAATAGTTCTCGAATAATTGTTTTTCAGCCCTAGTGGCAAGCTAGGAAGTGGGTAGCCACGCTTTACGAGCAACCCCATCCATCATTCTATTGCTCTCCCAAACAGTTTTACTGAAGCTATCTTGCAGCGTTAACACAGACATTTTTTGTAAAGCTCATTTGAAATTGTAGACCGTTTGCTGCGAAAATTAAATAGTTTCAAGCAATAGATTTTTTGTTCAAAACTGTATATGAAAAACATATTTCTGGCATTGAATTCATTGTATAAAGTATGCCATGTATTCAGGAATATATCCCATGAGGTATTGTAAGGCCTTACAATATTCTTCGTAAGCAGTATACGAAAAAGTGAAATAATTAAAAGGTAATAAATAATTCGATACTGATCACTTTAGCAAATAAATGAAAATAGATCGAAAAATACGTAATAATTCTTAAACAATAAAGTATTGAAATATTCTCCAAAGATAAAAAATGTATTGCTTGATATTAACGGGAACTAAAGTTAGCCGTCTTTATCGCCTTTTCACTGCGCCGTTACAACAATAGGTTACCCGCAACAATGGCCGCTAATTCGAATGGGATATACATTTTGCCAATTAGCGTTGTTGATACCGCTAACAATAAAATAAAAATATTCCCACATCTTATTAACGAAAGCGAAATCATTATTCGTTTTCACGTTTAACACAATTATTGAACGCAATACAAATGATATAATAATAATAATAATAATAATAATAATAATAATAATAATAATAATAATAATAATAATAAAATGAAACGTAAAATAATATACAAATTCTAACTTTCGCTAGAATTTGTATATTATTTCATGCTTTGCAGCACCATTCATTTTACGTTCACGTAAATTGGCAGCAGGCGACAAATTGTTGGCAAATTACACCAAAAATGTTCGTATTTTCAAAAAATTCAACAAGATTTTATTTCAAGATCTGTTTTTGATTAACATATTTCATTAAGAAATTTTTTTTAAAAAATTGTAACTTAATATATAGTTGTAAGAAGAGGCCGAAAAAACGTTGAATTTTTTCAATTTTCGAAAAACCAGTTTTCAACCAACATGAGATCTGTACCATTTTCTTAAACGTACTTCAGACTATCCAACAACAATATTTAATCAAAAACAATGGAGTCGTTTTGGAGAAAAAAATTGTTTAAACAAAATATAAAAAATACCTACATTTTACACAAAATTACGCGACAAATTGTACGTAACCTTATTTCAAAGTTTATCTTTAATGAACAGTCTTTTTTAAATTATTTATTTAAGGTCGCCTTATAAACAGCTAGGTCATTGGCGACCATTTGAACAGGTTTGTATTAAGGGTGAAGTATCTCTATCATCCTAAATATAGTTGTAGGAAAACGCCGAAAAATTTTTAAATTTTTGCAATTTTCGAAAAATCCGTTTTCAACGATCATGAGACCTGTACCATTCTCTTAAACCTCCGAGTTTAGCCGCTAGCGTTGTTGTTCACAGGCGGGCAGACGTTTTGTCGTCGATCTATTTTTCGGTATCAAGGGCCCACAAAACCGATTCTAGCTACACCACGAGTTAGATTATTTTCCCCCCTAAATTTAACATCTGGATTTATCCAATTATTTGTTGCCTGGGCTCTGTAAAATGAGATTTTCTGACGAAAATTCGCTGTTTTTTCTCGCATCATTACACTTCTTCTCTCCCGCGGTATCGATAGCGAGAAAGTAAAAATGACGTAAGGAATATCCTGATTGGATAACCGAGTTCAGCTGGTTTATTGATTGGTGATTCCGGGAGGGGCAGCGTCTAAGATCATCCCGTAAGCGTAGTGAATTTTATCACGGAAGATGGCGATCTTATCTTGGTAGCTGCCGAGGTCCGGAACCGTCCTAAATCGGCTAACGGGGATATATCCCAACCAGGTATCTCCCATCATCGGGGCACCGCCCCAGCCGGGACAAGCTGTATGCGTGGTAGTGTAGTGCATGTAAGTTTGTAAGTAGGAAGTGAGGAAATGACAAGGAAGAGGAAAGACCAGGGTCCGGCTTTCGCCTGGCATTGTTCGGAGAAACCACAGAAAACCATCGATTAGAGCAGCTGGTCGCTCTTCGCTAGAATTTTCTTCCAGTCAGCTGCTGAATTCGACCTAGCTCTCCAGCTACTGTCGAACATCCTGCTACCGTCGGGAGAGAAACCCTAGAACCTCCCTGTCAGAGGCATTGCAACAACAACAGTTGAAGCCCTGAGCCACCTACGCCGGTCCCAGCCGATCAAATCCAATGGTCACTGTAATTGTATCCGAGTACAGTTCGCATGAGTGTCAGTGGTTGGTGGGCAGCATTGCAACGTCCGCAGCGGCGGGGGCCAGTGGGTGGGCGGCGGGCTTTCCCGTTACGCGGCGCTGCGACACGGGCCAGCCCGGCCACCCGCACCCCCACCCCCGCCGCGGCCGCGGTCGCGCTGCCTGGCGCGGCCTTGACCCGCAGCTGCCCCTGGCGCCGCGCCGAGGCTGCAACCCAGCTCGCACGAACCCTCACCCCGCAGCGATTAGAGCTCCCGCCTAATGAGAGCGCTCCCAACGCCACAGCCCAAGCTTTCAACAAGAACTTTTCGCCACCTCTCGCAATAATGAATGAACTTATAAGCCATTTCTCAAGAAATATGCCATACAAGCATTTGTTTTGATACAAAATAGATGTAATTAAATGAGTTCAAAAAATTGGTCGCCCTGACCGGGATTCGAACGCGGGTCTCCTGGTTTACGCCCAGCTGCTCTAACCCCTAAGCTACCTACTGTTGGTTGTCTCGGTAGCTTAGGGGTTCGAATCCCAGTCGGGGCGACCAATTCTTTGAACTAATTTAATTATTAAAATGCATTGTTACTCAGTAATATGGTCACAATTTGGATAGCTGTACGTCTGCGGAACATATTCTCCGATCGTAAGTGCATCCAACAAGGTGACGGGCAAGGTGACAATTATACAAAATACATGTATGTATGTACTTTGGCATAACAGCTCTTTACATGCTAAGGCCTTCCAGCGGCGTCCCGGCCTTGCGGTCATGGATAGAGAGGCACAAACCGATCCCTACGCCGCATCTCTGGTATTCTCAACCTGAGAAGTGAGCTTTCTCATCGTCACACAGCAAAGGATACTGGGATATTGCTTGGAAAGTGCACAGTTAAATTTTGCCCCGATGGGGAATCGAACCCGGGGATGCGCCGTGAAAAGCGAGCACACTAACAGACTAACCAACGAGCCACCGAGGGCTTCACAAAGTTCATCTTCGATGATAATATAGAAAATTCAGAATTTATTTATAGTTTGCACGAGGACCTCGAAATATACCTAATTAGAAAATTAATGAAATACAATTTTATTATACAGTTGGTAAAATGGGTCTTATGGATAGTTTTATTATTCGTACAAAAGATCCCTTTCCATTTAGGCGATAAAAAAATTAAAGAAGCTATTATCAACATAAGCGAAATCAACACCAAACTTAAGAAAAAAATAGTTAAATTCTTTCGATTTCATTAGTAAATACGTCTGTCTGTTAAGTTAAATACGCATTTCATTGTTCAATAAAACGCGCTGTTCCACGTTTCATTACTAGTGTTTTGTCATCAAACATTCATTTTTAACGTTTTTCCTACATCTCATTTCTAATTGCTTCACAATTAGCAACAATATAACAAAAGTACGATAATTGTCTCCACAATAATATAATTCCTAAATCCTTTAACTTTAGAAAATGTTCTTTAATATTAAAATGGAATAGTTGCAGGTAAGCATGAGAACAATAGTTAAATGCAGCTCCCCCGAAAATGAAACGCTTCAGAAGGTAGTAATAAAATATTTCACATGCCACGAATTAGTTTGTTTTACAATTTATAATTACACCCAATTCAAGATCTTACTAACGTTTAACTTCAGCTACGCTTGTAGACATACTCTATCCACAGGTCTTTTGTTAATGTCTTTGTCAGAAAGTGGGAAGAAAAGTTTCAATTTCAGCCCAGGTTATTGTACTTTCGTACACATTCATAGCTAGACGAAATTCCAAACTCACTTTCTCCATGATTCTTTTACTTTCTCGCATATATTTAAGCAGTAGAGATAACGTATTCTAATGCATAATTTTTGAGCCCGGGTATCCAAAAAGTGAATTAATCCTGTTAATATGTATTAAATTGCGTCCAGTAACACGTTGTGCAGCTAGAATCCACGTATTGTGGATACTCGATAACGAAAATTTGGCTGACGGCAAAACGTCTCTCTACCCGTCCATGTGCAACGATAGAGCCTAAACCGTTCAAACGACTTTCTCCAAAATTGATACTCCCCCATCGATCTGGAAGATCTCGAGAACCTGCAAATTTGAAACGAATATTTTGATTTTCTGGGGTACTTTGCATGAGGTCTGAACATTTTGAAAATTTTCTAAAAAATGGCTCTATTTTATTTTTTTAACACCCCCTCTCGTATAGACTCTTAAAATGGTCTAGGTGATGTTTTGAATGAGGATAATTTTAAATTGAAATCTTTAGCGATGTTAAAAAGACTAAAGAGGGCTCTTTGTAGATTTTCTTCCGAGTCTGCTAGGATAACCTTGTCATTTGCTAATAGTAATGTATTCAAGGCAATTTTTCCGATAAAATTTGTTTTCAACTGGCTTTCCCATCGCCTAATCACGTCATCAAAATATAAATTAAATGGAATGGGTTACATGGGACACCCCTGTCTTACGCCTTGATTTATTATTCTGTATTCATTACTTGGTCCATCTCTTGTATTTACTCTGATAGTAGTTTTCACATACATACTTCGAATGGCTATTACTAGATGTTGTTAGTTGTTTTTAGCAACGCTCCCCCCCACCACCACAATTTTGTTCGTTTAACAGTGTCGAATGCCTTTTCTAAATCTACAAATGTTAAGAACGTGGGAACATTATACTCTCTATGCTTTTCTATTAGCTGTGAGACTAATCTAATGTAAATATGAAGTCAATACAAGACCTGCCTTTCCTAAACCCATTTTGCTCCTCTTATAAGAGCACCTCTAAAATAGGTGCTAGCCTCTGATTTATAATTTTGGCGTATATTTTGTATCAGGAATTCAAAAGGCTTATCCCTCCGTAATTAGAGTTCTTCCTATCACCCTTTTTATATAAGGGGACAACCACAGCAGTCTTCCATTCTTCTGGGATGTGACCATATACCTATCAAGTAATAAGATGTTTGTCCTTTAAATTAAATCCGTCCAATATGTTTGCTAACTTCTTTCTGTCCCATTGCTGCTTAGGTGAGACCCACTAATATTTCCCTAAGTCCGATAAAATAAAATAAGTTACGGTTAAATAAATCGTATTATAATATTTGATATTCAACAGTCATTATCACTTTAGCTGTAAGTAAGCAAAAACACTCCGTCTAATAATTTTTGGCAGTCGTCACTTTACTATGCATAAGTTGCATATTGAAAAGAATATTTGCAATCTGAATCCGAATCAAGAATCACTGATATTTCAGTAATATTCTATACACGTTTGCTACTCATCATATCAATATTCTTCCATGGCCATTCATCCAGTCTCGTTCATATCAACAGTTTCTCTGTCCAAACATGTTTGGGGAAGTAGTGCAACCAAGCGCCGTAAGGTAGCTGCACAAGCTTTACGGTGATACCAATGTTATTCGTTTCGCGTGGTTTAACTCTTAGCAGTCCCCACAACTGATTTAACTCTTAGCAGTCGGCCATGTTGATCATGGACCAGTTATTTTTTAACATTAATAACAGTTATTACGAGTCGATTGTCATTGCGATAACAGTTATTGAAGAAAAGCTGTAAAGCCCATCTCTACTACATTATAGGAGTTTCAAAAGGTACTTATCATTGGATAGTAATTATTAGTGCCCATTATTAATTGTTAAGCGTCTGAATTCAATGTGTCAAAGCAGGTCTTTCGTCGACTTTTGCGAGGAAATCATCTTGCTCATCATAGGTTCACATTCGTCAATTGAATGGCCTCGCAAAGTCAAGTAAAAAGCCAATCCGCTAACGCGTACAGTATCGTTTAGAGTTATATTTCAAATGGGATTAGAAGTTTTTGATTTTCTTCCATCGTCGGTTTTATTCGTGAGCTATAGCGTAAGACATCCTAAAACCTGGAACGTTAATAAAAGCAGAAAACAATAAAATGTCACGATAACCAATATTTACTTAAAATGTAATGGGATCATCAATCGTCGATAATAAAAGTGAAAAAATATCG
Organism: Teleogryllus occipitalis; assembly: GCA_011170035.1. NCBI lineage: Eukaryota > Metazoa > Arthropoda > Insecta > Orthoptera > Gryllidae > Teleogryllus > Teleogryllus occipitalis. The sequence continues at coordinate 86,590 of BLKR01003678.1, read as the reverse complement.
TTTGCTGGTGTTGCGATAAAATGATCTATTTTCACGTCTAGAAATGTGACTAATATAAATTAGTAATACCCGATCTCTCATGAAGATTGTTTTGGTATCTTAAGTAAAACGAATCTAATTTTACGAAGAAAAGGACCTCCTACGTTTGACCCTGACTTGTTGGAACTACTTTGTCATTATTGCATAAACCTAAGGGGGCAAATTTATATAAAGTGTTTACACTCAAAACAAGGTCAGCAAGTATCTAGACTTCAATGACACCCACTTGTATATCGATTGCGCCCGAATTTGAATCTTCGATCTACTCATCACAACTACTTCACTCCAAATTGTAAAATGAATGCAGCGAATGTGTTTTCAGGTTTGTATTCAGCGTATACAATTTAAACAATTAACCTTGTTCACACTTACCCCTAATTAATGCAATGTTTATAGCGGTAGTGACATTGGTTCTCACTGTATCATAAATTTAAGTAACATTCTTCACTCATAGACGTTTTGAATCTGCAAAATCGCGAATGGGATCATAATTGAATCACTATAGCGCGTCCGTTATTTAAAAAAAGAATAGGACCTTAGGGGCTTTTCCAGAAACTCCTCCTTCCCCGTTTTTAAGATTTCAAAACTGTTTTAAATGCTCATTAATATACCATATATACCACAAATCGTGGTGAATATCTTTAGAAATTATTAATTTTTGCAGGAAGGGATACTTTTTGCTGTTGGGTCAGCTACAGCGACAGTGCCACGTACTTCGGTTGCGTATCATACTGTGCCCAGAAAGTTCCCGTTTCGGTTGTTAACTAGTGTTTGTTCGCCTGTGTTTAGTTGTTTTCTTTTTAGATTTATGGTTTTAATCACGTCAAAATTAAATGTAATATCGTTTACTTTTCTTCATTTTGGTTTTTAGGTTGTGGTAAATTTATTAATATACAATTTTTTAAAATTTATTTTCCTTTACTTCGCAAACTTAATTTAGAATGTATAATCCACCAACCGTAAAGCGCAAGTGGTAAAGTGCTCCATACTTGGGTAAAACAAATGGTTATTAACGTTTATAACTATTTAACTGCAATTATTGTCGAACGGGATTCATACTCAATGCCGTCTGGGAGATGACTGTCCGCTCTCCCGGCGCGAGGCAGCTCGGTTTCGCGTGAATGAAATCAGTTCATTCCCGTGGGCCCGACTTACTTCGTCGTCATAGGTATTTTAAATATTTTGTTCGGCTATCAAAACGTATTACATCTCTACTGTTAAAAAGAAAACAAGAGCCTTGGCCTTTTTGGATGCACGTAGATGGCTTGAAGTTTAGATATTGTATTGAAATAGAGGTGCACTTCAAAATTAATATTTCTTCCCGATTTCTCATGACATTTCGAAGCACAAAGAACGTGAGATGCTTAACAGAAACGTTTCGAGTGTATCGGAGTCTCATAGGAATAGTTTCAGATTTGGGGAAAGGGAAGAAAATACGCTTTTACAAAATTGGAAAGGTCCGAGACAAACTCCTGCTATTACTATTGCGGGATTTGTCGTCCCCATCGAGCGCGTAACTTTCGATTCACACAGTACAGCAGAAAAGTGCCACGTTTGGCATGACCGTCGCCATAAGAGACCGTACTTCATTCATAACCTAAAACGCGCTATGGCGCTCTCTATCGTCAGTTCGTGGAACTAAGCTTGGCCGTGATCGTGAACAAAGACATTGGAATAGTATACGTGATCAAACGAAATCTATATATATAAAAGAAAGTCATGTTAGTTACACTATTTATAACTCAAGAACGGCTGTACCGATTTGGCTGAAAATTGGTGAGTAGGAAGCTTAGAGCCAGGAGACGGACATAGGATACTGTTCATCCCGTTCGACAGCGTTCCTGTGTGAGAACACACGTTTTCGCACGATTTCGCATGTTTTCGCGTGAAGGTACTTAACTGAAGAGTGCAACCTATGCACCAAAATACAGGAACAATAATGAATGATTAATCTACTCAATTTTTTATTTGTATTTTCTAATAAACAATTTAACTTAATAAATTCCAAAATCTGCTTATTTACTGCCTTTAACAGCCGGTCCCTATGATTACAGCTTTGTATTTCTCTCTTAAACAAAAATCAATTCCAATAAAACGCTCTGCTGCGTAATAGATCTATTTAATATCAGAGCGTTTTTTTGAAATTCTTCTTTGTTTGAGAGAAAAACAAATCTGCAATTGCTTTATTATCACGAGTGCAACAAGGACAGTACAGTTTCTCACAGTGAGTGCGACGCGAGAAAAAGATCGGACCGGCTGTTAAGGCGGAACAGAGTTCGCCGGGTCAGCTAGTAGTATATAATCGAACGAATAGTATACGTAATCCATCGTGAACGAACGCTGCTCTGCAGTCGCCGTCCGTAGTGCTGTAAACGCGGTCGGCAGCGCGTGGGGGACTACTAATGCGATATCAACAACAAAACATCGATGTTGCCAAATGTCGATGTTGAAAATTAAAATATTTATGTTAGTAATACATCGAACAAAAACCATTGATGTTTTTAAACATCCCTTTCTCATCATGGGTAGTAAAAACCGCGTTCGTTTTGTTCGAACACATAGTGGTACCATCAGTTATTTCACTTTTAACCCATTAAGGATTAACGTTACCGTATGGTAATGAGTACAACAATGATCTAAATGTGTTGTAAGAAGCTGTAAATAATGACTTCGAGTTAAGGATCACCACAATCATATTTTGAATAACATCTTCAATGATCTGTTCTATTATCTCGTCGTTGAATGTGTGTCCGTAGGTCTTACGCCGAAAGTTGTTGATAGAGAAATTCATACCATCGAAAATCAGCATATTTGATCAAGTAAGGGTTTTTATTTTTGATATTTTTGTTTTCATTGCTTGTTTAATAAGTCATATTATGTTTTAAAGTATAGTTAAATATATAACTAATGTAAAAATAACGACAATTGCTTACGTCTTGGGGTATGAGTACGATTTTAATCTTGTGTGACCATATGGTTATACTACGTCTTGGGATACACCCAATTTTACAGCGGGGATATGATGGAAATGGATCAGTGAGACAAAACAATATTCCGAAAGATTGCCTTGTATTACGTAAAAAAGGAAGGATGCGAAAAGAAAGCGTCTTTTATGATTCCAAAATAAACTGAGATGATGGATTGATTTTGGTAGCCTGGAAAGACAATTTTGTCGTGTATGCTCTGTCAATATGCTATGGGATACAGCCTTTAGACAATGTCAAAAGGTACAGTGCTGCAGAAAAGAAAGTCATAACAATAACCAGACCAAACTCATACGTGCATATAATAACAATATGGGGTACAGGTATATCACAAATTATTGACATCTATGGAGGAAATGTGTGTAATTCACTTATGTTAAACCTTCATCTCAGAAGTGCTTTATTTGTGATGCATCTCGAAAGGAAATGAACAATATAGAACAAATTATAAAAAAAAAAGAACTTGCCGTAAGGAAGCGTTTTATGTTGGTCTTTCTCGCTCCGATTCGTATCTTTCAGTGCCTTCATCACATTTCTTACAGATTACGTTTAAAGAAATGGCGGGTTCGTGGATTTGAAGAAACAATACCGTATGATTCGATAAAAACATAAATCAGTGTCAAATTTTTAAAATAAATGGGACTGCTTATGGACATTCCAAAACAAGAAGTGGCACAACGAACGATGGTAACACTGCACGTGGCGTGACTTGCACGTGGCGGACAGTCACGTGGCGTGAATTGCCGCGCGAACGCAAGATAAGGTTGCGTAGCACGTGGTTTGAAGGTATATAAGCGAGAGCGCAAAGCGCGGGGGGGGGGGTGAGCTGTGTGAAAACATCACAATACACAAAACTTGCGCCCAGGGCGCGCCCTGGGTGGTGCTCGGGTTAACGATGGGGGTCGATGCTAGGGTAACTCATGTGTTGGGACGCCGCCGTGGAACATCTTTTCCACGAGTGACTACGGTCACGGAGCTCCACGCTGTGTGCGTAAGTTCGCTGAGGAGTGACGAGGGCCACGAGTCAGGCAGCTTGAATCGTTTAAGGATCGCTCCTGCGATCAGGGGATAGGGTTTATCAGAGCTGTAAATAACTGTTCAAACCATTTATTTGTAAATAGTTCATTATTAATTAACCTGTAAATATCTGAAGCTCGTGTCTGTGATTGCTGTTGTGTTCCCACAACGTCACAATATCATATGTTACTTCCCGCGTAAATAACAGTAAGTGTTCTTCATAAAAAACTTGAAGGATGAAAATAAATTTAAAATCCATAAATATATACCTAAGCTTGCAGAGAAAGAACTTCTGTAATATTGCAGCCTGGTTTCTGAGTACGATGAGGTTAGACGACAATGACCCCCCTCTCCTTCCAGCTAGTGATCTTGAAGTGCCACTATGTTTAAATCGGAGTATAGTGTGGACACCACGGCGCAGGAGCACTTTTAACAACTTAATGTGCAGTTTAATTTACTGCGTAACACAGCGAAATGCAGAAATAAAGAAAAACTTTAATCTGTACAGTTACTAATTAGGCTGTCAGATGCGTCAGATATCTTGTTAAATACATGGCTCCTGGAAGAGCATGAATGTTTGTAGCTCTTTTCCCGGGGGGGGGGGGGATTCCCAGCCCCTCGTGGTTAGTTCAATACTCTGATCTTTCCATAATTTCTTGGCCTGAACGGTAATCTGAAGTGTGGAAATGACAAATGGTGTACAATACAACTAAAAGCATCCACGCCTTAGGAGCGATTCGAACCAACTACCTTTGTGTACCGCATTTCCAAGACTTCGCATTAGCACAACCTCGGCTACATTCAAATATACAGTCACTGGCTTCTTTTTGGCAATCTTGATACCACCTTTCATAAAGTCACAAATGAATTCCGAAATGAATCCATTCATAAATGAATCCCGAAAGTCATCTCTTTGCTTATTCGTGTTGCACGTTGCTCCGCAACGGGCAACAAAACGCGATGGCGGCGGCGGTAGTGGCGGGGAGCCTTCCGGTGCAGCAGTCGCGACAGACGCCGGTTGCCGCGTCTTTAGCAAGTAACATGCGCAGACCTTGAGTTATAATGCAATGTATGCGCATTGTAAGTTGTTTTCGGCTCACCCGCCAGCTCATACACGCGTTGCCGCGATCCCGCCCTCTGCGGTAGAGGAAATGCAATGCGGATCGGAGAGAACAAGAAGCTGGCGCAAGAACATTTCAGAACTTTATACAATATACAGTATCTAACATTCTTATTCGTACACTCAGATTTAGCAACAATAAGTTATCATATCTCGTCGAAAAATATTTTAAAATAATGTCAGACGAGTTTAAAATAAAACTCTTCGGGTGAGATGGGATACGTCAGGTCTGGAGGAAGCACAATACAGGCGATTGTTCATAATACAATTCCCACGGAGAATTATAGTGGTGGATCTGTTATGTTGTGGGGTTGCATGTCTTTTAAGGGGGTTGGTACGATTCGGTTCATTGATGGAATTATGGATACCAACATTTATTTCGACATTTTGAGAAACAATCTGAAACAAAGTGCTGAGAAAATGGTCTTGCCACGTGTATCGTTTTCAGTAGGAGAATGACAGTAAGCGTATGGACCCCGCTCAATATGACATGGCTAATATGGAAAGCGCCAAAATTACTCCAAACATAATCCCAAAGCCCGAAGTTAAATCCCTTAGAGCATTTGTGATCGGCTTAAAGTGAAAAGTTCACAAAACTGGCTTGAAAAACAAAGAACTAAAACGTCTTGTGAAAGCAGAATGGAAGAAAGTAAAACCCATTACTTGTAAGAACCGTATCTTTCTATGAAGAAGCGATGCCTAGCTGCGATAAAAGCCAAGGAATACATACCAAAATACTGAAACCATAGTTCACTTTCGTTTATTACTTTTTATTTTGTTATTACTTCTAGTGTACGAATACCAAAGTTGCACAAAACTGAACATTACTCTCTTTAAAAAAATAAATAAATAATGTACTTATTCTAACACAGAACCTGTTTTTCAGTTTGTAATGAGGTTGTTTGTCATTTTATAATGACTGTTTTTGATTTGACCGAAATAATTAGATATTACCTTGCCAAAGCAATGTGTCCGAATAAAAAAGTTAGATACTCAATTGTCAGGCACAGTCTTCCCGAAAATGTATTGTAAATGTAAACTGAAAATTATTATTTCGTATTTTAACATCCCAAATAAGTGATTATGGGGATTTCTCATTCATAAATAAAACATCGAAAACCTAAAAACATAAGCATAAAATATCGAAAACCTAAAAACATAAGCATAAAACATCGACTTTACATCGATGTTTCTATAAAACATCGATATTTGTATCGATGTTTTGCAAACATCGACATCGATGTCGCATTGGAACTTAAGCGCGCGGAAGCGCCGGGCCGTCTCTTTCCCATGCAGGCGCAGGGCGCCGGCCCCTAGTCCGCCTGCCGTGGGCTCAATGTCACTCGGGGCAGCGGCAGCTGACCTCTCGCGCGCTGCGCGCGTCAAGTGGCGACGATTGCGGCCCCCTCCCCTCCCCGTGCTCTCCGCGCCGCGCCTCTGATCCCGTTCAATGCGTTGATTGCCAGCGCCGCCGTCGCCCGCGCCCCCGCCGCCGCCGTTAGCTAATCCAGCAGGCGACCGAGTCGGAGATCGTCGTGGGGAGGGGGCGGGGCTGATGCGCAAGCTGCCCTCGGGACCGGGCGGGGGCGGGGAGGGGGCGTGCGTGTGCTCCAGCTGCTACCCCGCCTCCGCCTGCCGCTGCACTGCTCTCCAGATACACAGTGTTCCGCCGACGCTGCCTCAATGGCAGGCAAACACTCGAGCTAGAAACCGGGAGAGGTGGCTCAGGGCATCAACTGAGGTCACCGGATGTCTGTGAGGAGGTCCTAGGATTGCACTCCCGACGGCGGCAGGATTTCCGACACTTGCTAGATCGAATTCAGTCGCTGTCTAGAGGAGAATTCTCGCGGCCGGCTGCTCTGATCTGTCGTTTTCCGTGCTTCCTCCGATCAATATCAGGCGAATGTCAGAGCAGTACTTTAACATAAGGGTCAGGGACTGCGCGCGATGTTTCCATCGTATTCCTTGTCCTATCCCACCCCTTACTTACACACCCACTCACACATCTCATGGAGATCGGTTTAGAGCTTAGAACTTATTCCAGCTGGGGCGGTGCCCCGCTGGTGGGAGATACCTGGTCGGACAAAACCCTGCTACCCGACGGGAAGATCGGCGCCGAATCTCAACATGAAGCGGGAGATCACCGCCGCCTCCCGAGGAAAGAACATGCTCAATACTTAAGGGAATAACGGCCTTAGCAGTTGACGCGCCTGAAATCACCAATCAGTGAATCAAAATGCACTCCTCTCCAGACACACAGTGTTCCGCTGACACTACCTCAATGGCAGGCATGCACTCGAGCTAAAATTGCTCAGATTCAATCTGGCTGTACAAAGCGTTGCAACATGGCTTTGTTTTTGTATGATCAGAGTGTTAAGTTGTTTTATACAAATACACCTTCTCCGGAACATGTCATGCTTCATAAATCTTTGCTCGAAGCTTCATAAATCTCTGCTTACGAACAGACTACAACCACACTTTTAATAACGAATTTTACGCATATTTCAATCAATAGCCTTTTATGAATAGTTCCGTTGTTGATATTACATTATTCACTTTACAAGAAAACTTTGTAAATGTTTGATAACTTAAATTACAAGTACGTAATTAATTTTAACACTGGGCAAAGAAACAAATAGCGTCAGAAGAACGCATATTTCAATCAACATCCTGTTTAAAATGGCACGGTGTTGTTGACTTTGACACGGTGTTGTTGACTTTGACCATAATATCATTGTGACTTAGCTGACTTAGCGGAACACATTCAAAAATGCCTGGTGTAGTTCGCAGTTTGACAACATGATATGCGCTCACAGCGCGTTGGTTCATCAAGAGTAGTCGAATACATCAAAGACTCGCTCAGATAACTGCGCAACTATGCATTTCCGGGCCGATGATGTAATTCATCATCTCCATCGTAAAATCAACTACCGTATGCGAATCTACGGGACTTAACACGCTGAGGTACAAAAGTACTTGACTTCAGTGAATAAGGTTACTGGAAATACTACCTCAAAGCTCACCCGTATCCCACTGAAGCATCAACACAGCACGAAACTTTTCCACTAACTGTAGCAGTGGAGTGGAAGTGATTTGAATTCTCAGCTACGAGTGTGGAAAGCGACCACAACGGCTTAATCAATAGCTCATTACAAAAAATTCACATACAATACATGTACATTATTTTACAACACTTTGCCAGATGACATTAAACGATTAAATTCGATAGAAAAATTTAAAGCCAAAGTCAAATCATTTCTGCTGCATAACTGTTTCTACACTATTAGAGACTATACTGAGCAGCACAAGGAACGTAACATTAATTTTAACAGTGATATTTAATGTATTATTCGCATTTGGACTGTATAATTCTAAACAATATGTAACAAGTATTGTATCGCAGCTTCTGGGTCAATGACAACCATCACGATCAGGTTTTTCGTCCAGTTTCCCTGATCCATTGAGCAAATGCTGAGATGGCCCCTTGTTTTGCTTCTGAACATAAATGTAACTTCATTATCTGTGCACGTCTTCTAGAATTCAGTGGGAAATATAGTTATTCAAATTATCGTTTCCATGTTGTTGCGGCAGGAAGTATTATTCCTTGACGAAGGACATCATGGATAAGAGCCCAAAATTTATTGCTTATTTATCCTTGAAAATAGATTTTATTACATGAGAATTTTTTTAATGAAAAATTCAAAAAAGTAGTGTATTACTTAGTGTAGGGATCACTGATTTTCGAAAATGTGCACAGAATTCACTTCTCTCCATAGCACGTCATACACAGTTTTAACTGTTTCTTTGACGTAAAAATAAATATATAAATAAAATAAATAAATCCCAATGGTCAATCTGTAGGTTCTTGCTCCGGAGAAACTGCTACGTGTTTCCTCTAAATGCAAGGACTGCTAGGGAAGTTGTGGATGCAGACGAATAAGTCTCTTCTGAAGAAAGAAAAATAAATCTTCACTGCGAAGGGACGTGACCAAACTTTGAGGGCACGACCTCACAGATGGAAACCAACGCAATCCCTCAATTTTCACATTTTCATTATAACAATAGCTGTCTAAGATGAGGAGCCACCACCCATACTCCTATAAGTTGGTCAGCTTCGACTGTCTACTGCTTCTACTTTGTTCCTCCATTTCATTGACCTCCATTTCCGGTCTTCGAGTCAAATTCCGTCAATACACTCTGCCCATAGTATCGTACTGAAATTATGCTTGATTCTTGTTTATGGATGGAACTAATAGATACTCTAATACATTATCTTTTTAGGTATGATTGGGCAATTTATTAAAATAAATCTGTGAAATAAGATTGTCACAGTCTAACAAAACAATTGGCGCATGTTTTAGAAGCTCGATAGGCAAATCTCCAGGACTAGTCTCTATCATTTTTTTTTTCAAAGCTTCTTTTTACATGTAGGTCCGCATTTCGTGTACACTTTGATGCATAACATCTAATGTAAGCTCTCCTGGACACAGATACAGTCTAAGCTCGTGCATTTTTAATTAGGCGCGCCGGAGATAGTTTTAGATTTGCTCAAAAAGCCGCGACACTGGAAGCAGAGAGAAGAATGCGCGAAAGCATATAATATATATGAAAATATATATAAATATTTTTAAATTACAGTACTTCTCAGCATCGCCACCAGACTACAGTACTGACTGGGAAAGCGCAAAACGGCACGATTTTAAGGAACTTCAATTCCCAGTAGACTTTGTTGCAGCAAAGAAGCAAGCATTTTGCTTGGTGCAAGGTTTGTTTAAACGCGATCCAAGGGCAGTGGTTGGTAGCTTTATTGTTTCCACACGGGACAGAGAGTATTTTTTTCGCGTAGTCAACAGTTGTTAATTTTCATTTATAATTAGTATAATATTGACAAACTTCGCCAGCCACATAATGAATACTCTTTAAATGTAGGCACGCGAACTTTAAACGAGTGCAGACCATATCAGCTGACGGGATTCACGCGGAGATTTAACCAAAAATTCGTGAATATAACACCAAGCAGGTGCCATATCTTGCTATATTTTTTGTTTGTAAACGGATTCTAAAGCTTGCATGTGCTCACAACACAATTGTTACATTCTAGGAATCAGGATTATTTGTCGCTGTATAATTATACAACCGGTAGCGCAAATTTCATCACACTGCACTCCTAAAAACCATTTTGAAGCAATTACATAAGTGTAATTCCTTGTATTGTGATACATAACAGTGACTGTGATCATTCGCGATTGAAGAATGTTCTTCAAAATAATCGCGAACAATTGTGGCCCGGTGTAATATGGCGCATTGTCGCCCATAAAAAATCCATCGTTGTTTGGGAACATCAAGTCCACGAATGGTCTCCAAGTAGCTGAACGTAACAATTTCCAGTCGATAAGCGGTTCACTTGAACCAGAGAACCCAATCTAATCTATGTAAAAACAGCCCACTATTAAGGAGCTACCATCAGTTTGCATAGTGTCTTGTTGAAAATTTGGATCCATGCAAGTGATATTGGACGTCCCGGTGACAGCACCTCGAAGGCTGAGGTGCCGACGTTTCGACCATCTTTGCCGTGGTCTTCCACAGGGCTGGTCTGCCTACGATTGAAGCCTACGGCTTCAATTTGGGTCCATGGCTTCATGGGGTCTGCGTCGCACTCTAACCCTACCATCAGCACTTACCAAATGAAATCGGGATTCATTTGACTGGTTTTCCATTCGTCTAGGGTCCAATCGACATTGTCTCGAGCTCAGGAGATGCCGTACTGCAGGCGATGCCGTGCTGTTAGCAAAGGCAACCGAGTCGGTCTTCTACTGCCATAGACCATTAAAGCCAAATTTCAACGCAGAGTCCTACGTTCATCTACCCGCCCCACATTGATTTCAGCAGTTATTTCACGCAGTGTTGCTTGTCTGTTAGCACTGACAACTCTACGCAAACACCGCTGCTCTCGGTCGTTAAGTGAAGGCCGACGGCCACTGCGTTGTCCGTGGTGAGAAGTTATACCTGAAATGAGATTCTCGACACACATTCGAGAATGTGTGGAATTCGGAATATTGAGTTCCCTAACGATTTCCGAAATGTCTCACGAGTCAAGCTCCAACTACCATTCCGTTTTCAAAGTCTGTTAATTCCCGTCGTGCAACCATAATCACGTCAGAAACATTTTCACATGAATCACTTGAGTAGGAATAAAAGATCTGCCCTTTTATACTATTTGTACACGACTACTGACGTTTATTTGCATACTGCTATCCCATGAATTGTCACTTTAGTTTACATATTGTATCAAGTTGCATTCTAAACTGCCTCTCCTCTGTATTTTTAATTGAGAAGTTCACTACGTAACATTAAATTTGAGAAATTGAATTTACATACAAAAAATAAAGAATAACTGTTCACTCCTTGATAAACTACTCCCGGGAAGTACATGTCATTTGCTTACTCGATCATTTGATATGTTTACATTCTTCGTTCGGAAACATTCATATTTTTCAACCTTATCTAATCAGAAAATAGTGTGTGTTCGCATTGATGTCCAGACATTCTTCGTATAAATAATCCGAGGTGTCAAATTTGAGCTGTACAATGTACTTCTAATTTTTCTCCTCGGCTAATTAGTTTCGGAGACATCTTAATTAGTAACTAACCCGTTGAATGTATCACACTTACTAATATAGTTCCCCGTACATAATTCTCTGTTTTTCTTCCTTCGTGTTCTTGATTAATACTGAAACAAATTAGACGAGTTCGATCAGACGACACCATTGAAACGTATGTTCGTTTTCTGTGACAATCATTTCATTCATCTTCCATAATTCATTAATAAAATCGCGTTCTTATTGCGGCGAGAAATTACCCTCAAATATAGCCTAATAGAAACAAACACACCAGAATTTTAGTATGCATTCAGATGTAAGTGATTCATGATGAAAGAAGTGGATACATTTATGGAAGGAGAAATCTTAAGATTACAATCAAATGACAATATAAAAATTTGTTTAAAATATTAACAAATGATCATCCAATTCATTTTTACAGTGTTAAATTGAAATATCTCTCCTTATGTAGTTACGAGCAGCTGTAGCTTCATGGACCGAAATATCACATCAAAGTCGCGAGGGTGGTGGGTTTTCGACGCTAAGTTGCCGAAATCGGGCGAAGGTTTTACTCCGAGTTTAGAGGCTCTTCGCAGTTCTCTCTCCTTGTTCCATCCACCCGCTTTAGAGTCGGGTGATTAACTGGTCCCCTATTTAATATGTATGCTCCCCTACGAATTTAGAGTCTAGAACGACTTCAGCAGGAGTCCAAGATGCCGAATCCCACGATAGCTCCAGGACCCTTTAAAAAGAAGAGACTTATGTAACTCTGTTCTTCCCATTGACGTTTGATTTTAAGGATGGTCACCTTTATCTTGGGAACTAATATCCCCGCTTTCTGCGACATGTAAAGAAAAAAAATTGTCAAAATTTGATGAGAATGTCACAATAATTAAAGACGAATTTTAAGTAAAAGCATTAACTTAGATCAATAAGGAAACATCGGGTAGATCCTTTTCTCCAAAGTATCTCAGATTCTCTGCCAGTACTCTATTCTGTTTGGGTGTCTGTGAATGAGGGTTAGTGTGTGTGAGTGTGAGTTTATATACGAGTGATATGTAAGAGAGAGGGGGGAGAGAGAAACGACGATTCAAAACACTTAATGAGTTCTCTCGGTATCCACTTGCCTACTCTTGGAATTTATTACGAAAATGACACAATTAACAATATTCGATGGGCAAATAAAAATTGTGAAAAAAATTTGTCGCGATGTTATTTGAAAAACAAAACCTAGTTTTGTAATTGCTCCAATAGTTTCCCAGGCATAAATCGCCTCTTCGAAAAATCCAATATTTTTTTCCTGACTTCTCGATCAATTTCTTGCTATCCTGAAAGTGGTAAGCCCGTTCAAAGTTGCTTGGGCGATGGTGGTTTGCGATTTGCCCACTGTGTGCAGCGTGTTCCAGCCTGCCCATCTGCCGCCGCCCCGCCCCTCCGCCGGCTGCTGCGTCGCATCGCGCATCTGCCCCCGGAGGTGACGTCCGAAGCGGCAGCTAGCGCTCGGACGGACCGACGTCAGCTGAGCGGATCGGAGCGCATTCAACGCTCGTCACGAGCCTCCAACTCAAAGCGCCAGCTGGCTCTGGACGGCTGCGGGAATGGGCGAGCTGAGGCGGTGCGAATGGGCAAGGGCGAGCGCGGTTTGGCGGGAGGAGGTGCGGGAATGGGTGGTGGAGTGGGAGTGAGAGGAGAGGAACGGGGAGGGGGAGTGGGCGGATGGGGAACAGGAGTGGGTGGTGAAAGAGCGGGAGATGGCGGATTGGTTTGGTTTCTTTTTTTCGTGTTTCCGGGCGCGTCAACTGCTTCGGTCATTAGTCCCGTTAGTGTAGTGCATTATTTTTTTCGGGAGATGGCAGTGATCTTCCCCCGCTGGATGGCGAGATCCGGCGCCGACCTACCATCGGCTAGTGGGGCCTCCCCCTAACCTGGACTCTCCCACCAGCGGGGCACCGCTCCCAGCCGGGACAAGCTCTAAGCTCCCGACCGGTCTCCCGGAATATGTGGTAGTGTAAGTGTGTGTGTACGGGGAGAGGATAGGACAAGGAAGAGGAAGGACAGATCGCGCGCGGTCCGTGGCCCGGGAGATGGCGGAGAGTGAGCGGGAGTGGGAGTGGGCGGAGAGTGGGAAGGCGAGTGAGCGGGGAGTGAAAGGGCGGGGCTGTGTGTGGAGGCGCATTTCGGGGTAGTGGCGCGAGTGGGCGTGCGGGTGGCGCGAGTGGATTGGGAAGGTGAGGGGACGACTCTGGGGTGGGGGCACGTAATACGAATGGACGGGCGGGCGAGCTGCGGGAAGGAGGGAGGGCGACGCCACGGACGTGGTTTATGCGGATTCTCATTCGAAGGACCAGTCACTACTATTCCCAAAAGACTGGACCCATAGTTGAAGATGTAAACGCAATTGGTCGCTTCAACTCGACCTAGTTCTTTCTTCTAGTTCTTTCAGCGAATAGGATTACAAATCGTGTCGGTAATTTCAATTCAACTCAGGCTCCGTTCTTGGATGGAATTTATTCACAGACTGTCATCCGAAGGGCAACTATGAGGCATTCTCTATTGTGGATTGGGATTGCTGAGACCGTCAGATTCCGAATCAATTTCGGCTTACTGCTGATCGCAGAATGGAACGAAGCCTTAACTCAGGCTCAAATTGGGAACCCTTGAAGAATGACTTTCGGTGACTACTTAATTGATTACTTTCTAGTATTTCTTTCTGGGTCTTAAAGGGAAACATTAGTCAGATCTTACAGATCACACATGACTCTTCAATTGGTTTAACTGGACTTCGAAGTTCCATCGATTTGTTTCTCAGGTTCTCCCTAATGCACAGGACATCCCTTAGATCCGATGTGCATGTCTCCTTTTGACGATCAATTTCAAAGTTTTCGTGAACGTGCGCATGCGCGTTGTGGTTTCAGTTTGGGCGTTTGAGAATCTGCGCATACGCGCATTCTCTAAAATTCAGAATTCGTGCGTCAATAGGAAGCATGTAAATAGGGTCTTAGAGATATCCCGACCCCGAATCTTCAAGTGCCTATTGAAGGCATTATCTTAACAGTTATTAATAATCATAATAGTTATTACAATGTTGCGCGGGACTGAAAAAAATCGCAGCATGTTGACAAAAATATTTGAAATTTTGCTACGTAGGGTAGGATAAAAACATTGGACATTGGACGTGGGACGGACGGACGGACAGACAGACAAATGGTTCACCGTCAATCGATTTTTCTGTATGAATGACGCACAAAACATGGATTCTGACTACTCTACGCGTTAGACGATTTTTTGTCTATCTTTAGCCACTTTTTCAGTACCAGGTCCCGGAGAGGTGTCGAAAATTCCGGCGCACGCAGAGCTCAGAGCTTGCCGATGCTTTCAAAACTTTCAATTTTGCATACCTACTAATTAGTATGATCTAACCACCCAGCTTAGGTATATTTAAGAACTTCGGTAGAAGACGTTCGTTATCATTGTGAATTCAGTTCTTCTGAAGGGCGATATTACTTCAAAAGATGTGAAAATAGTCGATTTTTTCGTAATTCATGAGAACGTCTCTTGTTTAATTTATCAGGAATATTTACTTCCGTATATATAACGATAAATTCAACGAATGACAATAGTTTCATATCAATGTTTTTCCTTTTCTGTTTTACTACTACATTCAAGAATGGTCGACCGAGTTGATTTTTACTCCACGACGATTAAATACTCTACTAGTATGTAAGCGTACTCGCGAATACGTTTTTTCTTTAAACATGAATAACTGCCCTTGAAGTTGGCTTGTAATGATAATATTTAATTCCACTTTTGTAAAACTGAAATTAAATTTCACAAAAGTTGACCTGAGTATATTTGCTCATTTTTGTTGAAAATGAAAAAAAAAAGCAAACAAACTTTACTGAACAATGTTCGAGCTTGTGCAAATAAATACTTTCGAAAAAAACGTGCAATTTCCTCGCCAAAACAACGGAAACATTATTGCAGCAGTCACTCGCTGCCAGCAGACGCCAACACGACGCCCCGCGGCTTTCAAACAACTCCCGCGCACCGCCATATTTTTGCGGGTCGACACCCAAGTAAACGCGGGGCGGCGGCCGCCTCCGCAGGCAGCGGCTGCGGGGGCGGCCGAGGGGGCGGTGGCGACGCCTGGCCGCACTTCCCCAAACACGCGCTCGGGAAACAAACAGCGGCTAAGCGCTGGTCGCCGTATTTCACGGAGCGCCAACTGACAGGAATTAAGGCGGTCAGGCGCCCGCTGGCTTCCGGGAAGGCGGGAGGCGCAGACAGGGCCCCGAGAAGGAACCCAGGGCGAATGGCAAGAAGAAACAACGCCGAATATGATGGAAGTGCATTTGAAGGCGGCGTGTTACAATGCTCGGGGGAAAAATAGCTGTTGAAATGAAATTTTTCTGGGGGGGGGGATATTTATTTATTCATTTACTTATAATATATTGCAACCGTCACCCTTCTTTCTCCTCCACGTTGGGACGCCAGATACATAGCGGGAAGGGTGTCCAGGAAAGCTGAGTGTTATTTATTGTCAGTTGTGGCATTTAAGTTAAATAGTGTGATAGTTATCAATGAAGAAGTTCTGAGATAAGCAAAGAAGTAGAGGAACAAAACAGACAAACTTTTCTCGGTGGTTGTGAAAACTACAAATACTTGAAGAAGTGCTAAAGAATGTTCACGAGGAACAAACGTTAATTTTTGAACATCATAGAAAATTTAATAAACAGAAAACAATAAAAATATCACATTTGCCGCAACCATTACCCATACCATCCATTAAAAATTCGGCCAGATTCATCCGATGCCTTTTCTTTGAACTCTGCAATTCACTCATTCACTCAATCGTATGAAAACATTTCAAAACAACGTGTAATAAAAATAATAGTTTAAATTCTAGCTGTTTTAATTTGTGAATATCACATTACCACACAGCGTTGCGGATAATTTTTTTTTATTCTTTACAAAATATTTGTTTGTGCTTTATTGTACTATTCATCGAGTTACTGTTCTTAACCGTGGTTCGGCTTCAGCTCCTATAGGTACCAACACACTGCAGTTATTTTTGTTTCACCTCTTTAATAGCCTTAATAGAATCAATGATGTTTTCTGTATCTGATAAAATATTCCAAGTCGGCCAAAGGTCATCAGTTCAGGGGAGAGCGAAAGAAATCCGGAATTAGAAATTGCTTTCTGCGCTCGCCTCGGTCTTGCAGCACGTCAGCTCTGTAAAAGCACGCTATAGCTCGTGTCTCTTTGAGACTAGCACGATGAACAGAAATATTGATGCGCCAATATCAGGGCAGGTCTATAGGCTAGAACGGAGAGAAAGAGCGGCTATGGTTGTTCCGCAGGAAAACCTTTAACCACATGTTTTACTGAGTGTCATTTAAGGGGGGAGCATCGACCCTTCAACACTTAGTACCGAACTGCTGACATTTCTGCTATAGTTAGCGCCGAATTTAAGGGTGGGGGAAGTGGGCGGAGGGCCAGAGACCCACAAATACAAAACTTGGGGGGAAGGATTGTTGGTTTTAACAAAAGTCATACGATACGATGTAAATGAAATTCATATATTTTTTGTCATCAGAA
This sequence comes from Teleogryllus occipitalis, assembly GCA_011170035.1. Lineage (NCBI taxonomy): Eukaryota > Metazoa > Arthropoda > Insecta > Orthoptera > Gryllidae > Teleogryllus > Teleogryllus occipitalis. Next base: position 69,233 of record BLKR01003678.1, on the reverse strand, counting down.
CACTACATTTGTATTCAAGTATTTTCATTGAATTTTACCTTACAAAATTGTGATATATTTGATATACTTTTATATTGTTTCAATTTTATTCTTATATTATTTTATTTTATCTTCAAACAGCCTATTTTTTTCTGACAATAACAATGCAATAATTCAAGGCAAGTCCAAGATGCTTTCCCTAATGTGAATATCATTTTGAAAATTCATCTTATTTTGGTGATAATTAACTGTTCAACTGACAGATTGTTTTAAAAATTAAAAATAGTCAAAAACATACTGCAAACGTCATTGACTCCAAAACATCTCTACGTCTCGCTCTTTTAGGAAGCCATTTCAATATTCAGAGAGAAATAAGTTTTGACGATGTGACTGAATATTTTGTGGCAGGGAATGTGAGGAAAGTGCCTCTTTAACATATTTAAATGCATGTATTACATGGTTACCAAAAATTAAATAATATTATAATTATATAATGATTACAAAAAAGAATTGAATAAATCAAATCTCACCTACAAATCTCACCTACGTGATTCTTGTAAGCCTCTCGTTATTAATCTAGGAATTATTATCCATTACCTTGTCTCTTGATTTACAAAACAGTGGTTTTTGTCAAAGATGACTTACACAAGGCCGAAAATATATTTTCAGCATACACCGATGTCTCTCTGACAATCTAGGTAGTAATCAAATTCATCAGGTGACAGTATCAGAAGCTCACTAAAAATATTGACATACAATACATGTACATTATTTTACATTTTGTCAGATGACATTAAACGATTAAATTCGATAAGAGTTTAAGTCCTAAGTAAAATATTTTCTGCTGCATAACAGTTTCTGTACAATTAGAGACTCAAAAAGGAAAGCAATATCCATTTTACCAATGATACTTAATGTATTAATTACCATTTGGACTGTGTAATTCTAAACAACCAGTAGCAAGTATTTTACTTCGGCTTCTGGGTCAATGACCCGCATCTTGATTAGGTTTTTCGTCCTGTTTCCCTGATCCTTTGAGCAAATGCTGAGATGGCCCCTTGTTTTGCTTCTGGACATTAAGGTGACTTCATTATCTGTGCATGTCCTCCAGAATTCAGTGGGAAATAATGATTATTCAAATTATCGTTGTGCGTGATGTCGCGGCATTACGTACTGTTCCTTCACCAAGGAGATGAAGGATAAGAGCCCAAATCTATAGCTGATTCGCACTTGAAAATAGATTTTATTACATCGGAGTGAATATTTTGCAGACAATTCTTGCCAAAAACGCTCATTTCGTTTTGTACTCAGAATTCAACTTGTATATGGCTTTGCGTAGGGATCCCACAATTAAGAACACGTGCACAGAATACACTTCTTCCCGTAACACACACTTACATGCACAACACTATCACACATACCGGGAGACCGGTCGGGAGCTTAAAATTTGTCCCGGCTGGGGCGGTGCCACGCTGGTGGGAGATTCCTGGTTGGGAAAAGTCCCGCTAGCCGACGGTAGGTCGGCGCCGGATCTCACCATCCAGCGGGAGAAGATCACCGCCACCACCAGAACAAAAACATGCATTACACTTGCGGGACTAACGATCTTGGAAGCGCTCGGAATTACTAATCAATCACTCAATTGAATTACAAACTAATTATTACATAATTAAACACTATAACTACCCATCAGGTATTGCTGAAAACTTGTAGCTACTAACTATGCAAGTCTTTCCAAGCCTTGCTCCAGAAGATTTTTTCTCTTTGATTGGTTCCTTGTATCCCGTTATGCCACAAATAACACTTCAAAGTTCCTTAGGATTTGAAGCAGTCGAACAGATTTCAAACTTTTTTAATTTTCGGATATTTAGTAATTTCAGTGAAATTCGGACCTATGCAATTTTTATAAGCTTTATTCGAGTAAAAACCATATAGAACCATTTTTGAGAAAAATATGAAAATGTTGTTGGGGCTTCATGTAAATTATCCCCTAAAATTAAAATACCAGTTTCAAATTCGAGGACTTGCGACATCAACCAGATGGATCGGGAAACTCCCACTTCAGTGAACATGGCGTGAACGGTACTGGCGATAGAGTTGTTCATAGACGGACGGACAAATGAATTGCCAATATCCACTTTTTCGGTATCAAGGGCGCACACAATGGGGTACTCTATGTATTCGGAAAAGTAATTTACATTTTAAAAAATCAAGGAAAGTTAACTTTTTCAGTATTAGAAACGCAGTAGAAGTAAAGAAAGTAAAGCTATCACAGCAATAATGTTATTTAACACCGTAGGGTCGAATGCGACCCCATACTTCAAAAGTGCACAGTACACTTACAAAAACGCTATACTAATCGCGACCTTAAAATAAAAGGGTTGTAACTCCACATAAGTAAACTTTACAGGAGAGGCATTTGAAGTTGAGGCTTTAATTTAAGAGCCAAAACGTCAACGTAAGTTTGTAAGTTTCCAGCAATTTTCTCCTCCTAAGAGGATCTATCTCGAAGGAGGGTAGATTTGAGAGAAGTGTATGCATTGGAAGTATAGTAATTTTAAATGAAGTTTCGCAGATAGAACTTAAACCGTAATCGTAAAATTAAGTACGTCTAGAGGTGTGGATTCTCCAAACACAGAAATAAATTGATCTTCACGCTTCAGTTGTACTAAATTTTACCAATTTCTTCTGTAAAATTAAGTTGCATGACTTTGGAAAATGGTATTTGATTAAACCGCAAGTGTTTACTATTATAGAAATCTTATTTTGGCTGAAGCTGTACGACGTGAAATGGTCGTTTTGTATTTACAGCAAGCAGAATGCGAAGAAATTAAACAGATGACCAACATTCACAGAGGGACACTGATGTTTCTATTTGTGACTAAATATTATCAACTTCTTGTACGCTAGAATGTCGTAGGGTGGAATATTTCATTTCTATGCTCTCGACATGTCGATCAATATAAATAAAATCCATAATTGCCAAGGACTAGTACTTTCACAACTACTGGGAAAATACTCTGACCAGGAATATTCAAGACATTTCCTTACATCACTATCACACAACTTCGTTTTCCTTTGGAAATTACACACTAAGAAACTTCTACATGGTGCAACTGGCAAACTTCGTAACTTCCGGCGGCCAATATGAATACAATTTTTTTTTATATTTCGAAGGAAAATACAAGTAAACATTTCAATAATATACATTAAAACAGTATTTTAATAATGGAAATCTGTTGAACTGTATTGAATTGCATGGTTCGGCATTTCATGGTTTAAAAAAATAAATTGCCAGTCTTAACTCATTCCTGAGGAGGAGCATTAGTCGAAAGTAATATCTTGGACGGACGTTGTCACTATGATTGTGGCAGATATAACTAATTACACTGTTCGTACGTCAAAGATAAAATGAAATTGGCACATAACAGAATAATATAGCCGATAGAAATACTTTCCAACCATATATCCAATCATGTAAATAACTCATTTTTCCATAAAAGTGCAGTCAGAACTCTTTGTTTTAAGATCAAGTAATGTTATAGCTACAAATGTCACTTCAAACCCTGAAAGTAGACGAAATAACTTCATGGCATTTGACGCATGCGTATATACAATACACAAGTAATATGGCAGGGTCGCGAGCAACCCCATATTGTGGTTCTAGGATCAAGAAACTGATTGAGAAACTATCACTGTAGTAGATAAATCATACAAGCAGTATTAAAACTTCATGTATCTCCTCGCTTCTTGGACAAATCTTAACTACCTTTGAAACAGCATTAATACCCGTAAATTCTGGCGCGTGTGCAAAGTTACAGTTCAAAAGAACTTTACACACAGAGTTTACGAGCGAAAATTCGAGAAATCCAGTGTTAGCTGGCTCGGTCATCAAAGTTAGACGAAACAGGCAAACGCTATAATCGACTCAACCTTGTGAGTCACCTTGGAGTCATCATTAGTTCCAAATTCTCTAAGACCTAAACCGAGGCCGCCTCTGGCAGAGCGACTAACGCGGTCGGCCTAGAGATGAAGGTGCGCATAGTCCAGGGGAAAGAGGGTATTTTCATTAGACCAAATAAGCCTCAGTGAATGAGGCTTGTTTGCGAAATCGCTATAAGAGCACTGCTCTCGAGCTAATTAACTATTAGCTTCCTCGCTCTCTCGCACACATGCGTAATGAACGCACTTGTCTGCCTGTAAGAGGCTTGGAAATGAATGCGCTTTAATTGTGTTTCTGTCTTGTTTTCATTCTCAAATTGCTGAAATTATCTTTTGCTTTTTCGAGATGTCCAAAATATACATAACGTCAGGAAGAATTCTCAAGTTCATACAACTCTCATAAATAACTTCTTTTGCAGTTATAAAATCTCCTGGAGACTTGAATTTTATTGTTATACCTTTTAAATAGTACATTGTTTTCATAGGTGAAATGTTTGAAACAGTATTTTCTCTGTATAGAAATGGAGAAGCAAGCAATGATTGGTAAGCCAGGAATATCTTGAATTCAAAACACTAGTTCTTTCTTTTCCAGGCCCTATTTTCCAACAGAATTTTAAACATGCTTCTTATACTTATTTCTTTGGCTTTCTGTAAAGAATATTAAACTAAATGGGGGCAGAAAACTGAACCAAATTTTCAAAAACCTTTCAACAAAAATGAGATTCAAATGTGTAAAAGATTCACAAGAAGTTCCAAAGAATCTATAATAGAGGGGCATCTAAATGCTTACAAACCAATTTTGAAATCACGAAAAAACGAATTCATAAGCATTAAAATATGATATTTTAAAAAAGAAGCGGTCAAATTTTAATTACCGTTTTTTAATCATGCATTTTTTTGAAAACGCCGTGCATTATGATTCAAAATGCCTAATTTGTGTTTTAGGCTTCGTTATTGCTTAGAAAAGTTACCTTGGAAGAAATAACATCAAAAAGCAGGAAAAGTAGGAAGAAGAAAATCAGATTAATTATTTGGAATCGCGAGGTGAAATGGATCTTATGGCCCAGAAACAAAATATGAAGAGGTGGATTCCAAAACCCACTAAGTCCGAAAATGCTTTTTTCCAACAGAAGACCTTTTAGGTGTATTTAAACACATGACTAAACTCGATTTGAAAAAAAATCACAGTTTTTTTAATAACTACTTGACTAAGTACTTTTCGAAAATATTTCATTTACGTTTATATCTTGTTATATTCATTAACTAATTATAAGCAGGGATAACTTCGAAATAAAAAATTGACAGTTGGTTTTGGAATCCACCTCGTCAGTTCTGGCAAAAGCACGTAACCATCCTGTAAAGTCCATTATAGTGAAAAGGGGCGTTTACTAGTTTCCCAGTACTTTAGCAATGTATTTCGTTTTTAACTTTCACTATAAATGCAATAACTGTAATGCCGCAGCATTACATAACTTTCACATATTACTCCGTATATACGTACGTATACGAGAAAGTAAAAAGAGGGCTCCATAACACATGCGTATAGTGTAGTTCCATTTATGTCCAGAAGCAAATCAAAATTTCGATAATTTTATGCTTCGAATTTTTTGACATAAACAATGTTCGCAGTTAAAAAGAAATTTTCTTCATAAGATACGACCTACGGCGTTGGTGTTGATTTATCGCATTGCTGCGAGATTCACCCCGCCCTTCTCCTCGAATTACGGGAGGTAATGAACAGCCACCAGGAAAGCGGAGGAAGATGACGGCGAGTCGTAGCATATTCACAGCGAGCTGCAGTGACGATGCACACGGATGGAATGGGCAGCTGCCGATGAAGCAGTAATGGCTGCAGACAAATCCAAAGGACACATACCTCTTCTTAGTCTCAGGCACTCTCGTCATACAGGATTCTACACGTTGATTCCTGTTCTCTCTCTCGAAGCAGAACCGAGTATTTACTGCTTATTTAAACGTCAGTGGCCATAACGAGCCCGCGCGGACACTTGCGCGTGACCAAATGCTCGGAAGGGGGCGCCTGCCCTGAAGAGCGAGAGGAATTGGCGTGACAGTAGCACGACTCGTTGCTTGCTCGTGTGACTCGTTGCAATACGCAACATGCATTTTTTATTCAACTAATTTTATTCTGTGAAATAGCACTTTGCACTATCATGTGGAAAGAAACAAACTGTAAATCGAATTAAAGCAATGTGAAGTGATACAGCGACATTCATTTGCGATCTACTAATTTGTACTCACATCCTACAAGCTGGTATTCAAGAATAGCAACTTCTTAAAATTACTGGGCATTCTATCAAAGCAATTCTACTGAAACCTTATGTACAGATAAAAAACATTCTGCAACAGTGCGGCGCAACAAGTACAGAACCAGTTCAAACAATCTACTATAATTTTAAAAATACTTCCTTCATCAGATCAGTATTCTTTAGACGTTTTTTCTGGTGATTGCCAAGTAGGTTTTTTGTCAATACAGGACAAACGAAACATGGTTGACTTCATTTTCTCCGTATAGCTTCCGTTGTCTTGCATGAAATCATTCCAGAAAATGCTCTGGAATGATATAGTGGTATCTGAATCGCACAATATCTACCTTTTTCTTTTTCACTTACTCCTTTCGTAGGACGTCATGTAGTACTTCAACGAAAACTGCGATTTTGCGGCACAAAAAGTTGTATTGAAGGTCCTCGATGCCGGAAAAAGAGGATAATTCTTGTTCATATTGTAAATTACTTCCTGTAGCTTATTGCGCAGACAAAATCCACATTTTATGGATTATTGATACCAAAAAATTTGTTTACGGCAAAATCGGAGTTGAATTCCCGGACGATCCAAGTGGAAATTTGCAGTGGGCAATGCGGGTTCGCGATAAACTTCGTGTTACTCCTGTTCTCCCCGGACTCTCGGCCCGCCATTTCTTCATCTTTCAAATCTTATTAATCTCAAGTATGGCGGAATAGGCCAGGGACTGAGGATCATAATAAAGAAAGTTGTAGCGGGTCACCGTGGTGGAGGGGGTAGCAGTAGTCGTCGTCTGCGCTGAGAAGACCGTAGGTTTGAAACTTGCGTAGGCATGGATGTATTGGTGGTTTTCCCTCCACCCCTCATTATCATCCTACCCCCTTATAGTTCATAATTCAAGGGAAAAGACTGTTCCTCATAAAGAGTGAAGAGACGTTAATCTCCCTGGGATAAACATGACTGGGGCTTGGAGAACAACGTGGTGCATGGTCCGAGATGGTCGATATTCACAATAAAAAAAATAAAAAAGGAAAAAGTAGTACTCGTCGCCTTTTGCTTGGGATACACCTGGCATGGCGTGCGGTATAGAGCGATTTTCCTAAGTATGAGCCAAAGTGACAGCTAGTGCTGGCAACATAACTGAAGGTTCTGTGGTCGTTGTGCCCTTGAGCCCATTAGACTCCCTCCCCGCATTCGTTCGTTTGCAGTTGGCTAACTTGTAAATGGCTTCGACACTTCCTTTTGTGGTGTCCTTGTCCGACAAAAATATAGTGCGCTACGAGAAATAATTTATGTTAGGAAGTGTAGTGTTATGTGCTCTTCTGTAAAAATTCTTTTTTTCTTTATACATTACATTGAATTTACTTTGTGTGATAAATATCTTTATTTTAAAACCGAGACTTGAATGCGAGATGCGTACCGGTGCACGTTTTTCCGACTTAAAATCTTTTTTACTTTCTATTTACATTCATGGAAGTTTTCTTTTACTGATTGTGAGAGCATGTTAAGAGATTTTCCACGTTGGTAATTAAATTTAAATATTTCCCGGACTCACTTATGTTCATATACCTCAGCGAAACTCTAGACTTCTTCATAGGGATGTTTTCACAGGAGCCATTAGCTCTTTACGAAGGGGTATGACTGAACAGCTGTCGCGGCGGAGGGATACTTCTCTGAATTACATGTGTTCACTTGTTTTCGCGAACTGTCACTTCGGCTCATTCTTAGGAAAATCATTCTATACCGGCAAGGCCGGCGGAGGCGCTCGGCGCTCGGTGCTCGGCGGCGTGGCGTCGATGAGCGCCTGGAGAAGCAGCGAACCCGATGACCTCGTGAGTTTCTTGCCTTCGTCCTCCCCTCCCTTCGCCACACCCGGAGGCGGCGGCGGGCAGCTCGGGAGAACAATGACTCTCCAGACGAGAGCAGCGGCGACCTCAGCAAGTGGCACCCCCTCGAGAGCGCGAGAGGCGCCCCGCCCCCTCCGCTCCCGCTCGATCAAAGAGACTTCGGGGACGTGCCTTGTCGCGGGCGCGCAGTCGCTCGTTGGCTACTGGTCCGCACCGCATAGGGCTGTCGGTCGGCGGTTGTCACAGCGGGGGCGTGGAGCGACCCGCGGTTTAGCGCGTCTTTCACCTATGGAAGCAGGATTCGATTCCCTTCCCAAGTAAAAGGGTGTGCTGATTCCCGACATGTCTTTTTTCCTTCCTTGTTTATCCTGCCTCTCACTTCAATATCTTTTTCATTTTCAAGCTCATTACTCCTTCTCATCTCATACCATACCATTACATCAAGGCTCGAACGCGTCGGCTTTATGAAAATGAAACTAAGGTCATTGTGCTACCTCGGAAATTCATGCTGTACCAAAAATCAACAGCTCGAGCTTTTGCCATCGAATTCGCAATTACATATCATTCTGGTGAAAATGGCTGGCTGTCAGCTTATATAAAGAGCTACGGATTAGGCGTAACGAAATGAGTTTTTCGCACAATTTTGAGATTTCTTGGAAAGAGAAACATAAAATTATTATTATTATTATTATGGTACACACATTCACGCGGACATAAATATATACACATCAGTACATTTCGATTAGTTCATTTACAGATTCTTGCATTTTTATTCAAATTTTTCATTTTCACAGACTGAATGCGATAGTTTAACGACAACGCATATCTAGCTTACTAGCTAGCCGGGTCGGATTCAACCAGATTGGAGGAAAATTCTAGTGTCCGGCTGCTCTGGCGATAAGATTTTCGTGGTTTCTTCAATCAATACCAGACATGTCGGAGCTCCCTCAGGGTAAGGCCACGGACCGCGCGCGATCTTTCCTTCCTCAGGCTTGCCTTCTCTACTATCCTTTCATCCACTACACTACCGCACATGTTCGGAGCTTGCAGCTTGTTCTGGCTAAGGTGGTGTCCCGCTGGAGCCCGAAAGCTGACATGTACATCAGCGACGGATTTCGTGTTCCACCGGGAGCGGTGAGCCAGTGCATCAACTGATGTCACTGCAGTCACTGCTTCTGACCGGGAGGTACTAGATTCGAGTCCCGACAGCGGCAGGATTCTCGACACTAGCTTTTCAGCCAGGTCGAATTCAATCGCTGTCTGGAGGAGAATTCTAGCGGTCGGCTGCTCTGATAGGTAGTTTTCCGTGGTTTCTCCGACACCAGGGGAATGCCAGAGCAGTACCCTAACAAACGGGCCTCGAACCGCGCGCGATTTTTCATACCTCTTCCTTGTCCTATCTTCTCACCTTACACACACACTTACAGTAACATGCCACACATTCCGGGAGACCTCTCGGGAGCTTAGAGCTTGTCCCGGCTGGGGCGGTGCCCCACAGGTGGGAGAGTCCTGGTTAGGGGGAAAACCCCGCTAGCCTCCTCCCGAGGAAAAACATGCGCCATAGTTACGGGACTAATGACCTAAGGTGTTGACGCGCCCGAAATCACGAACAACTAACCTACCAACCGATTTCATGTTCCAGCGGAAAACGAACCCTGGGATATAACATGAACTACATTTACGGGACTAATGATCTAAGTAATTGACGCGCCTGGAATCAATATTCTCTCACTCACTCTTTATCCGTAAAGTTGCTTCTTTCTCTTGACAAGGTAAAAATTTACGAATATTCTGGACCACGTTCTTTCGAATTTTTTTTGTCAGTAATAAATAGGACTGTTCTCTTACATCTTCAATTCACGGAGTTTTATATATATCTGAGTATTTTTATTTATTTATTTATTTATTTTACGTCAAAAAACGGTTAAAATTGCGTATGACGTGCTATGGGGAGAAGTGAATTGTGTGCACATCTTCAAAATTCTGTGATCCCTACACTAAGTCATATACTACTTGAATTTAAAAAAACAACAACCTTAGCCAAGTGTCTGTCGTATCACGTGACATGACCCAGACTATCGTGCGTGCGAGGTCAAGAATGATGTACGGTCTCTTATGGCGACAGTCATGCCAAACGTGGCGCTTTTTTGTTGTACTGTATGAATCGAAAGTTACGCGCTGATGGTGACGACGAATCCCACAATGAGGTGGAGCGCTACTTTAGCACTTAAGTAGTTTGTCTTGAACCTTTCCAATTTTATGAAAGCATATTTTCTTCCCTTTCCTCAAATCTAAAACTATTCCTATGAGACTCCGATACACAGGAAACATTTCTGTTAAGCTTCTCACGTCCTTTGTGCTTCGAAATGTCATGAGAAATCAGGAGGAAATATTAATTTTAAAGTGCACCTGTATTTTCAATACAATATCTTAAATTCAAGCCAACTACATGCAGTTGCAAAAAAGTCAAGATTAGTTTCCTTTTAACAGAGAAGTAATACGTTTTGATAGCCGAACAAAATATTTAAAATACCTATGACGACGAAGTAAGTCGGGCCCACGGGAATGAACTGATTTCATTCACGCGAAACCGAGCTGCCTCGCGCCGGGAAAGCGGACAGTCATCTCCCGGACGGCGTTGAGTACGAATCCCGTTCGACAATACAATTGCAGTTAAATAGTTATAAACGTTAATACCCATTTGTTCTTCCCCAGTATGGAGCATTTTACATCTTTTGCGCTTTACGGTTGATGGATCATAAATTCTAAATTAAGTCTGCACAGAAAAAGAAATTAAATTTAAAAAATATAAATTAATAAATTTTCCACAACCTAAAATCCAAAATGAAGAAAAGCAAACAAAATTACATTTAATATTGACATTATTAAAACCATAAATCTCAAAAACAAAACATTTAAAAACAGGCCCCAAATCACAAATTAACATCCGGAACGCGCACCTTCCGAGTACAGTATGACACGGCAAACGAAGCACGTGGCACTGTGGCTGTGACTGTTCCAACAGTAGAAAGTATCGCTTCCTACGAAATATATAAATTTTTAAGATATTCACCACGATTTGTGATAAATATATAATGTATTCGAGGTATTATTTTACTAATGTAAATATTGTTATGAAAAATTATGTTAATGAGGATTTAAAACAGTTTTGAAATCTTAAAAAACGGGGGAATGTTTATTTACCGCCAAAGCCCCTGAGGCCCGGTATTTCATTCTTAACCTGGGACGCTCTATAAACAGGTTAGCCGACTCAGGGCATCAACTGATGTCACTGCAGTACCTTAGACCAGGAGATCCAGAGTTCGAATATCAACAGTAGCGGAATTTTCGTTACTAGCTAGATAGCTATGTCAAATTCTGCCGCTTTCTGGGGATAATTCAAGCGGCATGATACTCTGATTCGTAGATTCCCGTGGTTTCTCCGATCAACACCAGACGAATGCCGGATTAGTACCTTATCAAACGGGCCACAAATTGCTCGCGATCTTTCCGTCCTTTTCCTACCCTCACCCCTTATTACACACATTTACATGCACTATACTTCCACACGTCAGGAGACCAGTCGGGAACTTAGCACTTCTTTCAGCTGGAGCGGTTTCCCGCTGTTGAAAATGCCTGGTCCGGGAAAACCCAGTTAGCCGACGTGTACATCGGCACCGCATCTCGCTAACCAGCTGGGGAAGATCACAGGCGCTTACGGGATTGAAGACCCAGGGGACGAAACAAACGCTTTTGGAATTAATGTCCGTAGCAGCGCTTACGCAGTAGAGATAAAGTTATGTAATGCTGCGCGACAAAACGAGGAATTTTCGGCAGAAAAAACTCTCGTTGCTGCACCCTGATAACGAAAAAGGGAAAAAATCCAGTTGCTAAATTTAGAAAAAAATATCCTCGAACATGTGATGTTGCCGGAATCCCTATTTTTTTGGGTCCTTGATACAATAAAATCAATTAACGGCAAAATGTCCGTCCGTCTGGTGTATGTGAACAACACTAGCGCCTAACTATGCGTACAATTTTGCCCCCAAACTGAATAAACCCGTCGATCTGGTTTGAGTCGAAGCTCTGCGATTTTTTAAGAACATTAATTAATTTTTGGGGGTAGTTTACATAAAACCCTTGATACAATTTCAAAATTGCTGGAAATTTTTTCTAAATTTCTTGTAAGAATAGAGTGAAACACACTTATAATGGTGGCATAGGTCTGATTTTCAGTGATAACTCTGTATTTTTCAAAATTGAAAAAGATTGAAATTACTTCGGCGTCTTGCTACAACTACGAAATTGAAGTTAGAGATTTTTCTTTCAAGAAAAATATTTTCGCCATTATTAGTTCTTTCGTTAAGGTCATGCTTTTTTTAAAAAAAATTGGATTAGTTTTCGCGCAATATGTACATTATTACAAAATAACAAAAACAACGTTTTCTCAAAACGGCTCCAAACTTTTTTCTTTAAACTTTTGGTAGGGATAGTGCTACATGCATTCTGTAATATGACATAAATTTCATTTTCTCTATCCTTTTGTTTCTTAAAAGATTACAAATTTTTTTTTAATCTCTTACGCCGTTAATATGCAAATTTCTAGTGATTTGTAAACATTACTGCATTTGTGAGTGGAAGTGCTTTAAATGACTTCAAATTAAGTTTTTCGAAAACTTGTAAGTTTCCTGTGAAATAGTTTCAAATTTCGTATTTTTGATTAACGCTTAAACGCCGTTTTCTCTGAAACGATCCACATTTTTCAACAAAAATGTTCTTACAGGACGAGGTTTTACTCTTCTATAAGATTCTTAAAGTAATATTTTTGTTCTATAATAGGAAACCTAAAAAAATTGAATTTTTTAAAATGTAGTTTGAGCAAGGATAAATGGCAGCTGGCGAGAGTAAGTGGCACGACCGAAAAGCCTATCCCAGACGAACCATTCTTAAGATTTATTACACATGGGTATTCCCTAGTCGATGTGGCTCGACTAAAGCTCTACGATTTTGAAAATAATTCTTGAAGTTTTGGTGATAATTAACATGTAGCCCCTGGAACATTTTCAAAATTTTCTCAAAAATCGCTCAATTTTATTTCCTTTAAATGTTTTGAAAGAATAGAATATAATAGACTTATGAAGATGGCATAGGGCCATTTTTCACTGTTAATTCTGAAATTTGGAGAATTGCAAAAGATTGAATTTTTTTTATCTTCCTTTAAAGACAAAATTGAAAATAAAGGCTTTTCCTTCAAATGAAGTGTGTTGCCTAGAAACAGTTCTTTCATTAAAAACCATGTACAGTGTTGTGAAAATTTTAGTAGTTTTCACGGAATAGTGAATGAAATATGTGCAACACTAAAAAAGTATGAAAAACAAAAATTTCTCAAAATCGGCTTTAAAGTTTTTCTTTAAAACTTTTGGTAGGGATAGGGCTCATTTTATAGGATGGCATTAACGACATTTTGCTCTATTCATTTGATTCTTCAAAAATTATACAATTGTAATTTTATCATATCTCTCACGAAGATAGTATTTACGTTGTCAGCGGTTTGTTTGCACTATTACATTGACGAGTGCTTGTGCTTCAAATGATGTCTTACAAAGTTTCTTGAAACCTCAAAAAAGTTTTCTGTGAAAATTAGCATGAAATTTCACATTTTCAGAAACGTTCAAAGGTCATTTTCTCAATAACTTTACATTTTTGCATTTGTGAGTAGATATGCTTCAAATTACTTCCAATTAAGTTTCCCCAAAACTCAAAATTTTTGGGTGAAAATGACCTTCAAATTGTGCATTTTCAGAAACACTTGAAAATTTAATGTTCTACTCAGAAATGTTGGTCTAACAATATATTATGTACCTAAGTTAGATTTCAATCAAGAACTGTCCTCTAACCACAATGTGTTAGAAGGATTTTCTAATGTTACTCTGAATTTGAGTGCTTAGGTGAAAACAATTTTTTAAAAGTATTATTATTACCAATTTTAAGCAACCAATAGTACATTGAATAATAAATGCACTCATGATTCCCTATCTCTGCTCATACGAAATAGCTCTAGATGCTCTAGCACATTTACTGATTAAAATGAAATAGAACCTTCATCCTACTTAGACAATCATTATTACAAGATTAAACCTCAAGTATGAATTACAATTAATTTCATTTTTCTATTACCTATTTGAAAGTAATAAAATTACAATGCACTTTAAAATCAAGTGAACACTGAACCACAAAATATAACAGCTTACTTTCATTTATTGTATCCCCCACCTTTGGAATGTTGACAATTTTATCTTGGAAACAAAAAGAAGGAAGCTGGAAATAAATAAGTTGAAAATATATAGTTCTTTACTGTTTATTGTAGCTAACACAAATTCTATTCTTGAATGTGTTCCATTACCACATGCAACCCTTGTTAATACTGTACATGATGTTTACCCAAGCTTTTGCTAGTGTGAATTGTTTTTATTTTCAGCAGTGAATTATTCAATATTTACAATTCATCTCTACAGCTAAATAAATTATAATAAAAATGTTCTTTTCCTTGGACTATTTGACTCCATTTTATTAGCAATACCAGTGAATTTAATACTTTATTTCAGTTTGTCACAAGATACCTGAATAAAATTTTCTTTCCTAAAATGACACAATTTGTACACACTTACAAACATTCACCGATGAGTAATAAAGCACTATGGTATCATTTTCTTAAAAAAGTAGTATCAGATGGACTGAAATGGAGGTCCTACATCAACACCATTCTGCAATGGACATGGAATAATTTTATAAAGCAAATTTTAAAAGAGCAGATGTAATGGCCAAATAATTGTTTCTATTAGTGCAATTAACAACGGACATCAAAAGATTTATTGCAACTCTAAAAACAAGACTAAAAGCATCTCTACAAAACATTAAATTACAAATGAATGAAAATATAGTAACTAAGATATCTCCACAAGTAATGCATTTTAATAAAAAACGGAATATTATGTTCTGAAAAGAAAACATTCCAATGTATTATTTTAGCAATGCATATTTATTTATACAAAAATAAAATTTAAATAATTCAAAATCCAGTTCAATAAAATTTATTTAAATAATATTTGAATAGTTAATTTTTGTATTTTACTTTGATAAAATTTCTACATCATATGCACCATAGAAACAATCATGCCAATGTTTTTCCTCCTACCTCCTCAGTATTTTGTGAGTTTTGCTTGTACTATTTTACCAATTCCAATTACAAATTCCACTACTTCACAACACACATTCTTTATTATAACACATCTTCCTGTAACAAATTCTATTGATTGTACATATATGATAAAATGTAGGGGCACTTTAAAAGCTGACTAGGAGAAAATACATCGGTGGAAAGCATAAGTAAACCGGTCGTGAACAACTGGATTCTGTAATTACTATGCTTAACAAAGGAACAAAAATTGCCTCACTTGAAATATATATTCCATACAACTAGTCTTAATACTACATGAACTAGAATGCATTTAGTATAAACCTATTTGATTGATGAAAAATAAATTTCCATATATTGTCAATAGTTATTAGTTTATTATGCTATAAAAGATTGCACAAATAAAACGTTTTAAAATCTAAAATCTGAATTATATTTACTAAGAGTTATGGTTCATTGTATTGTATGCTAATATTGTTTTAATGTTTTGCTAGTATTGTATTGAGATACATTATACATTTGGCATAGCAAATTAGTGGCAGGGAGGATTAATGTGGTGGTGCAAACAACGTATGAAATAAATCATTAAGTTGCAAGTCATAAATCATAGTTTTTAAATGAAATGTGTTGTATCAATTAAAATATGACATAAAAAATTTAAAACTTGCAAATTTATTCACATTATTATTGATTAGAACCAACAGAAATAATAATGTTACTGCAAATTCAGTCATGTAAATTTTGCTAGTTTCCTAACAGAACATCATGAATCCACACCACCAAGAATAAAAATTAAATTATTTATATCTTGGAAATAATTCTGAGATACTAATGGAAAGTAAGGAAGTATTTCCAATTTAATTTTTATTCCGTCACAATAAAGTAACAAATGAAGCCAGATAAAATTGAGTCTAAAACTTCATACAACAAAACTGTTATTTTGCTAAATGGTGACTTAACAAGAAATTAAGATGTGTACAGTATTTCTGGGTGAACTGCTCATTTCCAATAGGGAAATCAAGGAAAAATTTTGAGTCAATGTTTTTTCTACAACCCTGTTAACCAATGAGGTGATTGCACTTGCATACATAGTTGGGTTTGTTTCTTCACAAACGAAAACATCAATACAACGTGCACAGATTTTACAGTATATTGAAAGAACATTCAAATCTTAATTTTTCCAAACTAAAGATACAGACTGTTAGAGAATAATGCAAGTTGATAACACTTACAATTGCAATTAGAAAGAGGGGAACCAAACATGCTTAAAATCACTTCTTTTACATTTATGTAGTCTGAATCTGATTAAAAAGAAAAATAGCAGAACCAATAAGAAATAAGTAATTTGTATTCTTACATGTTCACAACAATTAAACCCCACATTAGCTTATGTGTTATTTTTCATCTGTATAATTTATGAAAATCAGTCATGTCAGTAGTGCTTTACACACTTTCTTGGATAACTGATGTTGCAGACAAACGTGATATAAACACTCATCCTAATATATTACCTGATCTACAGAACACAGATATAATTCTCAAGGCATTAAGGTTTTGTGGCCATTAGATAGCTTAGATGAAGAGATCAACATTCAATTCTATGAACAAAACAGCAGACTAAGATTATGATAATAAAACTGTGTTTTTACAAAAACTTTGTCTCTTACATCAGATTAATAAAAACATTTCTGCACCACAGAGGAAAGGGAGACTACATTCTTATTTTTCCAAAAACAGGATATTATAATTCTAATCTCATTGCTCTTTCAGGAAGTATTGATAACTATGTTCAAAGGGCATTAATAACAAAGAAGCAATTGAAACAATGCTATGTCATTATTTACATAAGAATTCAATGCTTTTGAATTGCTGTCCTGTAACTAAGGAAAATGTGACTTAAAGCCCAGTTGCACCAAGGTATAGACTGGTGAAGAATATCTCATACCCACAATAATATATCCTGAGATCTAAAAATGTAATCTAATTTTCAAAAGAACTCATATCTTGTGATTGAAAAAAGCTTAATTGGAAAGTTGACAGTAAAATTATTTGTACATACAGAATTCACACTCTTCTAGAATATAAAAAAAATGAAATATAATCTAATGATGTTTCTTTCTCTACAAACACAACCCACTTGAAGTTGATTTAAATAGATTGGATATGAAAGAGAAACAAAACTTGAAAAATATGAAACTAAATATTCAATTAATGAGATGAAGAGAGAGGAAAAGTGCATTCCAAATTATGATATCACTAACTATTCAGCTCGTTACAGAGCGGTCATTTCTCCTGAGGGGTTGTCTATAAATTACATAACACTAAGGAAGGGGGGGGGGGGATACTTATATTTTTTTTTTAACTTTTCAACACTTGCTGAAATAATTCCTTTTTTGATTCTTGCACTAAAACACTAAAATATTAACTAATTAATTTGCTTTAAAAACATAAATAAATTAAAGTTATTAGATGCTAATTGTTACAATATATGAAAATATTTTTTCATGAATTATTTATTGAATCTGTAAGATTACGAAGAAAATATTTAAAACTGATATGTAGCATATTCTAGAATCCATTTAAATTGATGGGGTAGAATCTTGCTCATGCAATATCTATGAGGTGCACGGCTTGTGATTAAATTTTCTTGACTATTTATCCTTCCCTCACTCACAACTTGCCCCCAATATTACTGTTAGGTGCAGTCAACACTGCCAACTAATTTCTACCTTAATGATTATTAAGTTTAATATACAACACAAGTAAAATGAATACACACCATTTTTACTTTGCTATAATGTATTTTCACTTCTTGCATTTTCGGGGGGGGCAGTTGCAAGTGTTACATAATGGGGGGGGGTGCACGTTATGGGAGAAGTGGTATTCAAAATACTCCAAATTTGCATTACGTAATTTATGGACATCCACCAAGAGAAAACTAGGTACTACAACAGCATATATTTTCTTGCATTATTTCCAGCGTATCATACATGCAAGCAAGGATAATTTCACACAGAACTAGTAGAGCTAAAACAGCACATACTTTCTCACCATTAGCAATGGTTACGTAATACTATTTATACCGTAATTTCTGTCCGAATCAACACATTCAGTCATCATTTTTTGTAAAACTCATTACAAATCGTAGAACATTTGATGCGAAAACTAAATATTTCCAAGCAAATAACATAAATTCCACAATTAAAACTGCGTTTCGTACGGCTAAATGTCCCAACAATGAAATGAAATTTACAGATCTACTACTGCGGGGCAGAATGCCATTGTCGCATTCTAATCTGATATTTCTTGAAGGCTACCAAATTGAAGACTGGAAATTAGAATATGTAAAATTACATCAAACTACTCATTTTTAAAATAATGTAAACACCTTTTTTAAAGAACAGATATTTTTGAATAATTTCATTTAACAAAACACATAATTAAAATTGTACATTTGCAATGTTAATGATTTGTAATTTGTAATTTTTTGTCCAATAAAATCTAATTGGGCTAATTCCAATTAAGGTTACATATTGACACTATATGAAGCTAAGGCCTTATATATTGACACCACCTCA
This sequence comes from Teleogryllus occipitalis, assembly GCA_011170035.1. Lineage (NCBI taxonomy): Eukaryota > Metazoa > Arthropoda > Insecta > Orthoptera > Gryllidae > Teleogryllus > Teleogryllus occipitalis. The sequence continues at coordinate 50,433 of BLKR01003678.1, read as the reverse complement.
AACAAAGCATGGGAAATTCGAATTTACCAGTTGGAATTTCTTTTCAATTTTTGAAAATATAGTGAGACAAAAATGGAACAAGCACCAGTTTCTTTACCGTTCTTTGCTACATACGTAAAAAAGAAAAAGCCGTTTCTAAGAAAATACTTGTTTAAAATTTAAAAATGTTTGACGCCAAATAACACAAAAATACTCTATGTTCAAAAATTAAACATTAAGATGTTTTCTGAACACATTTCATTGAGAAACTTAGAAGAACTTCTTTGAAGATGTTTTTTATGAACACATTTCATTAAGAAAAAAATATTTATCTTCATAATTATAGTTGTACCACGACTCCAAAATAATTTTGATTTTTCTAAAAATTAGGGATTTATTGAACAAGATATCTGCGCCATTTACTTATGTGTCCTTTACGCTATCGGAGGTCAAAATTGAATCAAAACATTGTGCAGTTTTTTGAGAAAAATTGGTTAAACAAAATTAAAAATGCCTATATTTCACGCAAGATTATGCAAAAAGTACTCCTATTTTCAAAAAATTTTACTTGACCTTCAATATCTTAATTGTAGAAAAATGAAAAAAATTCAACGAGAGACCTGCACCATTCTCTAAAATGACCTTCACATTATCCAACAACACAATTTAACAAAAAAAATTGTGTTTAATTTTTTTAACTTCAAAAATATCTCAGGGACTTCTTGTAAAGTAACCCCAAAATTGAAATATCGGTTTCCAATTCAAAGGGCTACGACATCAGCCAGATAGCTTGGGGAATATCAATTTTGGAGAAAATCAGCTAAACCGTTTAAGAGCTAGCGTTGTTCACAGACAGACAGACGTTTTGCCATCAATCGATTTTTAGATATCCAGGACCCACAAAACATGGCTTCTGGCTACACCATGTGTTAAAGAAATTTTTTCCTATATTTAGACACTGCTTTTATCCACTATCTCGTTACCAGGGCCCGGCAGTAAGTTTTTTTCCTGCCAAAAACGTGCAGTTTTCCCCGCAGAATTAAATAACTGGCACTATACTGTGTAAACAATAGTGAGAAAGTAAAAATGAAATCCTGGAGAATTACACAAAAACTCAGAAGCCTGTTAGCAGAACCCACTACATAGAATGACTAGATTAAATGTTGAACTAGAAAGTCACAAGATATGTTTAAGACCAAACATAGGTATATTGTAGGCATGAGTACATACTGATTATTGAATTTATGCATCCTTGATGCATACACCTGGGAGTTTCCATTACCCAATTTACTCGTAAGTGTAAGTTAATTTTAAAAAGTATCACAATGTAAGAGATAAATACATTAGATGGAAGAATTTATAATCTTAGTCTACCATTTCTAACCATAACAACAAACATTTCCAACACATTCACATCCTCAATCATATTACTTATTACATGTTTTACATGGTCGAATATCGTATGCACACCACGCAGAATACTTGTACGTTTTGAAAAAATATAGCAGCTACATTTCAAAGTACAAACAAAAAATATTTTCATGAACTTACAGGGTTATTAAAATATCACGAGAAGAACCTTAAACATAAATCATTACTTTTAATATAAAAATATCTCAAAAATGGCAAATTAGTTGAAGGTGGGCTTCATTTTATTTCTGAAAAAATAAAATGGAAAACAAAAATCTTATCTTTGCAACCTTTCAAGTTTAAGGCAAGGAAAACCAAGGCAGAAGAGCCTATTTTACTTCACCAAAGAATTAACAATGTTTAAAAGCAATACATTATCAACTACTCCCCATAAATGTGAACACAATTTGTAAAACAAAATCAATGATGTACAGAAAGTGTTGTTGGTACAAAAAGATTGTAATTGAACAACAAATGGCAATTCCCTTTCACATTCAAGAGAATAATAAAATACTGAATATACTATGTACAAATAATTGTTTAAAAAAAGTTACACTTATTCAGTTTCACTGAATACTTCTACTTGGATACAGGTCACTACTAGTTGAAACCTTGATATGTTTCACTCACTGGGCTTATATTCAATATAAAATACATCACTACAGTAATAGGTACCGTCAGCTAGTTTCATCATGGAGAAAGCTGCTCAAACATTAAAACAGAATTCACAATTCTTATCAGATTCTTTCAATGATTGACATATCACTACGTCTTCTATACACTACACACAGAATTCTCAATTAACTATATTTCCAAAGCTGCATGAAGATTCAGATTCTATAGGTTTACACAAAACTTTTCTAAAATCTTTTAATTTGTGTTTTATAAATCTAATGACAAAGTTATTGCTGCAGGGACAAGACGTAAAAAGCACTAAATGAAGTATCTGGGCACACAAAATTAACAGCACTGTGGCCTGTCCAAAGTGTCAGATGGATTTGGCCTCAAATCTCACCAGACAAGTATATTTTACCAATCATAGTCCACCTGTGACACTTTACAATAAACAATAATTAAACATGAACCTGCAGTATTAGACAGCAAATGGAGCCATAGTTTACATTTTTAGCACCTGACAAAGAAATTTAATGGCAATTGATAATCCTACTCCCCAGGTGCTGGGATAAGAACTTCAAATTTTTCTGGTGATTGGGATGTTTCACCAGGAGCAGGAATAAGAACCGTAAATGGTTTTGTGTCCTGTTGCACAGGTGACTGTGGTTCAATCTGAGATTGAGATTGCGATTGCGTTAGTGTGGATTGTTGAGGTTGTTGTAGCTGTGACTGCTGTAACTGAGATTGTGTTTGGGGGATTTGTGTTTGTTGTTGTAATTGTTGTTGCAACTGTTGTGATTGAAGTTGTGGTTGCTGTTGTAATTGTGCTTGAGTTTGCAACTGAGGTGGTTGTTGCATCTGAGATTGTGGTAGTTGTGTTTGCTGCTGCTGTGACTGAAGAGGTGCCTGAAGAGATTGTGTTTGAAGCTGTGGAGATTGCAGTTGGGTTTGTAAAGGTTGATGTGTTTGCTGAGACTGAAGTTGTTGAACTTGCAACTGTTGTTGCTGTTGAACTTGCAATTGTTGAGCTTGAAGCTGTTGCGGTGACTGCTGCTGCTGTTGCTGTTGTTGCTGTTGCTGCTGTGGTTGCTGTTGTGGTTGTGATTGCTGCTGCTGTTGTGATTGCTGAGGTTGCGATTGCTGGGTCTGTGGCTGCTGTTGCTGGGACTGTGGCTGTTGCTGCTGTTGTTGTTGTTGTTGCTGCTGCTGCTGCTGTTGTTGCTGCTGTTGCTGGGAGTTATTGGGATGATCCATATGTTGCCGTGAGTGTAAGGCAAGATGATTCTTCTGGAAAAATGCTTTCCCACATTTGTCACATACATGCTGTCGAATATCACAAGTACCTCCACTGTGGCGTTTGTTGTGTTGAGCCAGTCCATGTCTCTGAGTAAAACACTTGCCACAATCTGAACAAACATATGGTTTTGGTTTTGGCATATTATGACCCATAGTACCTGTGACTGTTCCAGCATTTGCAGTTATCTGTTTGATGTTATTGACAACTGTGTTCACTGTCTGTGGCTGTGGACACAAAAAGTGTGCAGCTGGTTGTTGCAGAGCAGATGCAAGACCACACAGATCAGCAACAACATTTCTATCCCCTGCATGGAGGCGATAGTGAAGTGCCAATCCTTCCCGACTGGAGAAACAATTTCCACATTCCCTGGACATAATAAGAAACATTACTAGATTGTTGCTAGTAACTACAAAGAAAGAAATATTATTCAACAAAAACCTCTCATATTTACCAATTCAATAGTTTGTCTCAAAGACTAATAAAAACCATGTAGGAAAATTAGTAGATTTCAAGCATTTGAAATGCAATACTAAAATCAGCACAAACGTTAATAAAATAATAATTTCATGGGAAGAACTGAAATAATTATTCAAACGAGAGAGTCAACTCAAAAGTCAAAATCCAGACATGATGAAATAAAGGGAACCTGGTACCACAATGTCAAAAAAGAAATCGAAAGTTACAAAATCCAGAAGTGTTTGGATTTCATCAAATAACAACTGACAATGAACTAGGAAATAGGTACATGTATATAAGATTGAACATCTCTGATGTTTAAAAATGCACAATATTTAAATACAAAACAATAAGAAATACAATAAATATTAATATACAGGTGCTAATATGGGAAGATAAAGATGCTGCTGTGTAAAATTGCAAACTTTGAGACATTTTTGAAACGTTTATAATTTGAATAAAAATTTGAAACTATTATTTAACTATTTATTGCCAAGCTAAAAATAATACAAAAATAAAATAAAAATAAACTTAAAAGAAAAATAAGTATAATTAAATACAAGTAAGGTATAATATATAACTGATATAATTGAAACTGTAAAAGAAACAAAATAATAAATAAATTTTAAAAATACTTAAAGGGAAGCAACTCTAAAAAACTGAGTAGAGACCATGTATAAAGAGAGTGGGAGAATACATGAATGTCAACTGAAGATGAGAGAGACAAAAATGCTAAAAGTAAGCAAAACAAACTTGTGTCGCACCTGAAGTAAACATTTACAGAAGATTTGTTTTTGAACTGAATTACTCACATAAAATTGTTTCATAAAATAAGAGTTAATAGAGATCAAAGTTGAAGAAGAAATCAAAAATACTATCAGGTGAACTAAAGGATAAAAAGAAATACGGGGTAAAACAAAAATTAGAAAAAAGTGTGATGAGACAGTTTAAAGTCACATGTTGTGAAATAAGTTTTATTAAGAATATTACAATAATTAAGCTGTTCAAAAAACTGCTTTTGGACACAGTTCATAGGCATACACTTTTAATCAGCAACTCTAAGAAAGGGTAAATGTAGGCGTGGAAAAAAACTAAAAAATTCAAATAACATAGCATTTAAAAAATTAAACAGTACAATGTGAAAAGAAAATATACAACCAAGTCATGCACAGAACTGGTTATGAATCAAAAGAAAATCGACAAAATGTCAACAATCTGGATGGATACGTAGTAAAAGTTATTCAATTATCTTCTGAGTGTCATTGAACTTTCTATTTTTAAATTTTTAGTCCCGATTTATTTTAGAGTCATTTTTTAATTAAACGCGTTAAAAACAAATACATATTATTCAAAATCCATACTTTAGATTGAAGAATTTTATTAAAAATATTCTCTTAATTTTGAAGTTTTTACCTCTCAATGTTACAAGGACTACTTTTCTTCTTCTTCAGGAATCTTCAATAAACTCTGTCATTGTTTGATGGTCTTTCAGACCTCTGATGCCACGGAAGGGGAGAAATGGCTTCCATTAATGATGTAGGAATTTCTTTTTACAGAGAGTAGAAATAGATTTCAAGCAATGGCAGAACATATTTAAGACTCTTGAAGACGAGGAAAAGTAGTTCTTGAAAAGGTGAGATGTAAAAGCTTCAAAATTAAGAGAACATTTTAATAAAACTATTCAATCTAAATTATGGTTTCTGATTAAGGTATTTTTGGTTTAATATGTTTAATTAAAAATGAGTTTAAAATAAATCTGGACTAAAATCCAAAACAGTAAAAGTTATTATATAGTTAAAAGTTTACAAAACGTCGTAGCATTGATCTGAATGTCAAAAACCTGCTAACCTTTATATTGACAAATACCCTTTTCAAAATTAATTGGATTACTTTTGGGAAAGAAATGTGTACAACTTATAACCACTTTGCTGTGGGATAATATTAATGTTCCTCATCTATAAAAAGCTGAAGTTTACTTTGAGAAATTAACTTTGTACAATTCAAAAATTGCATGGATTTTAAACCACTGTTATAAAAATAATCACAACTTAGTTGTGGTTTAATTTCATGTAATGAAATTATTAAGTTATTGTGGAGAGTGCTGAAAAGGGAGAAAACTACCAAGGACTAAATTAATAAATGAATAAATGACTTAATGAATAGAGGAAATTATACATTAAGGATTCAGACATAGCACGCACTTTACAGAAAGAAATATCATCGTACATATTTTTTAATGTTTAAATTAGATTGTCAATGACACCAGTTTAAAAATAAAATGAAAAATTAGAATTTTCTCTCAAAATATACTTTATTAGGTTGTCAAAGTATTTATTTCTACAAAGTGATCAGAAGAACTATTATTGATGGTTACTTTGTTAAAATCTCTTTGTATTTGTACTAATATAAAGATTAATTATTTTAACCAAAATTCGTTACTAATTTGATTTATTTCTAACCTCACATTGCAAATGCTAGAAAACATTTTGATAAAACTAAACTTATTATCTGCCAGAACTATTAAAACATCAAGTGACATTTCCTTACTAAAAACATATACATAATTTAGCATCATCATAAATTCCAAACTAAAACAGATGAAGCAAAAGGAATTAATTGATTATTCCTTTTATTACAAACTATAATTACCAAAGTAATAAAACTGGTATTACAATTTGCATGTCAACTTTGTGCTGACACTAGAAAATGAACAAAAGAAAACCTTAGAAAACAGAGAAAACCAAAAACTCTCAACATACCTGCATACAAATGGTTTGTCACCAGTGTGCATCTTGGCATGCTCAGTAAGATCTGTTTTTCGAGTAAATGTTTCACCACAATGTTGACAAACAAATGGACGTTCCTCTCCTGTGTGGAGGCGAGTATGAGCCAGAAGAGTGCGCTTTTGAAGAAACTCCTTTCCACACACTTCACATGAATGAGGCACACGTCCATGTAAGCGACCATGATTCACTAACTCAAACTTTCGAGCAAAAGTGCTACCACAATCCGGACACACATAAGGCTGTAGACCACCATGGAATCGTGAGTGAATAACAAGATGGTCTTTTTGTGAAAAAGACTCTCCACATTCTTCACACACATAAGGTCTCTCCCCAGAATGAAACTTGGTATGAGTAACCAAGTGCCTTTTCTGGGGAAATGTCTGACCACATTCTTGACAAATAAAAGGTCTGTCTCGACTATGAACTCTTGCATGTGTCACTAAATGATGTTTTAGAGTAAATGATTTCTTACACTCCATGCATTTGTATGGACGATCACTAGTATGAAGCAGAAGGTGAGTTGACAGACAATGTTTATGGGCAAATGTTTTCCCACACTCAGGACACACATGAGGACGTTCACCAGTATGAACACGAGCATGGGTCACCAAATGATGTTTTAATAAAAACGATTTGCCACATTCTTGACAAGAAAATGGACGTTCCTTGTCTACACGATATTTATGCCCTCCAACATTGGGTAATCTCACTGTAGTAGATTGCTGCTGAACTTCAAGTTTTGGTTGGACGTTATTGTTTGAATTAACAGTCTGCTGAGAGATGTTGGGATCAGTAGTAATAATATTGTTGGACACAGTAGCCTTTTTTAATAAGAACTCTCCACATTCTTGTGCTGTCAATTGTAATGGACCACAAGGAGTCATAAAATGCTTTGCAGCACCAACATGCTTGTCAGTTGAGAACATCAAACCATTCCCTGTTCTAAATAATGAATTTGTTTCACAATTGCACCCCTTTTCACATGCTATGTTGAATATATCATGCTTCTTAGCATTAGATGTACTGGGTTGCTGATGAGTGTTGTTCTGTTGTTGCTGTAAACTTTCACTCATCAAAAACATAAAATTGCTATTCATGTTTCTATTTGAATTGTACTTTACTTGTTTATTACTACAGATTTCTTTTCCAATTACTGAACCATTGGTAGCTTCATTTGCATCTAGCTGAAATTTTATTGTTGTTGTTGTTGTGGTAGCATTAGTGCAAGGATTATTACACTGTATATTACACTGAGTAGCAGCACTTAATGCATTCTGAGTGGGGGGAACGGTAGTTGTGGTTGAATACATTTGACAACTAGGACTGTTCTGAACTGCATCACGAAACACTGTGTCTTCCAGCTTGATTCTTTCTACAAGATGCTCGGAAACAACTCTCAAGGAGTCAAAGTGCATGGGTGACGTGCCGGTTCCCCATCCCAGAGGCGACTGATGGCTGAAAAATTACAATGGCATAACATAAATGCATTATTGAACCTAACTAAATTAATATCTATCCTAGTTTTCATAAATCAATAATGACAAAATTTTCGAAAAATTTTACGAAGACCGCACAGTGACATTTTTTACCTCCACAAAATTGTTAAAATAAGTCGTAAACTTACCACACACATACTTAAGAGAATCTTGCAAAACGTGACTTGCAATAAAATCATAACAGCAAAATTACACCACGGCTAAAATGAAATCAGGCCATTTATAAGAAATCAACAAATCCCTTGTCAAGCAGCCATTTTCATCAAACATTAAGTTGTTGCCAACCTTTCCATTAGCGAAAAAGTCCCTAACAAAGAAAGTATTGTGTACAAATAGATTTCGGTCTAGGAATTACTGTTTCTAAACTTCGGCAAATACATGAAAAGTCTTTAGTGTTCTTGTAGGCTAAGATAAAAAAAACTAAATTCAAGCAAGAATCTGTTATTTTTCTTAAGATATTCTACTAGTAGTAATACCAACGTTTTTTGAACAAATTGCACTACTTCCACATGACTATGTATTGTTTTCATACACACAAATCGTCGTAGATATCTCTACATTTGTCTCCAAAGAGTTAAAATAGAATATTTAAATGGCTTACACTGTCTCGCTTAGTACACATAAAGGTTCTTCTTTCACAGAACTAGAGTGTTCTGAATTTACAAACAATGGATCTTCCTGACGACTCGACATGCCATTCTGTAGAAGTTGCTTTCTTCGTACAAAACAATCGCCGTCGGGGGGAGTTTTCAAAAGCGCTGATTTCAATATGTGAATGTCGCCGGTCAATTCAGTCGATGATGTTGCAATGTGATCATAACTACTCACTTCTCGACATTCTTCTGTTTGTTGAAATGGTTTCAGCGAGATATTTATTTTGTGTTTAGTGATAGTATCTGGGCTAACTTCATCCGCATCTGCACTGAAACGCGTAGAATTAATAGAAGCATTTTCTTTACCATCAAACAATTTCAAAACCGACCACTTTCGTGGAGCTAAACCCATTGAGGTCATTGCTTAAAACACATTTTATATTTGGAAGAAATTGCTCACATTAACCTCAAAACACACTAAAAAGCAGCAAAAAGGCAGTGTTTCCGCCAATGAGGTACAATCTTCGATTCTGAGGCATGTGCATTTCGTTACCAGAAATAATTCGACTCTCACACAAACTAATCTCTCTATTCTGTACAACACTAGTGCAAATTACTAATTACACATTGGCGATGATGTACATCGATGCATGGACATCAGGTTCTCCACCAATACAACAAAACAATGTTTTCATTACTGCATGATGTAATGAAAGCATCTTGATGTTTTAAGGGTGTCTACAATCCAAGGTATTTTTATTTTGTGTTGCCACACATGCTATATTTATGAATTTAAAATGAATTGTTAGTGCAGATCAATTAATTTGTTTGAATATACGGTGATCGACAGATAGCACTTTCTCGCCAGCTTTAGCGGTATCTGTCGGCGGATTTTGGAACTACTAAGTGCTGCTTCGCTACTCCCTACTCCGAAAGCGCACGCCAATAAGTAAATCTTGCATAAAAACATCTGCTCTGAAACAAATTATTTGATTTCAGCAAAAATATTAGTAAATAAAGTACGAACAAAGAATATTTAATCACAATGCTTGAATAAGTACTGCAAAAAAGGTCATTGTAAACCGCTGTGATCCAAAGTTTTTATATCGCCCGAGGCCAGTTACTATGCAAGTTCTTAATTTCAACATATTTAAGTTATTTCAGAAGAGGTTGACCTTCACCAATATGAAGGCTTAAGGATGGGGGACTGGGAAGCCTAATTTGCCACTATTTTACGATTTAAACAGAAAGAAAATTGACGTTTGATTGGGACGCAGTTTATCAATCAAAGCTTCCATTTCATAAATCTAGTCGAACGAAGCTTCAGACAGTCCCCAAGAAAAATTAAGAGAAATACAAACATTATTACTTCACTCCATCCATTCACAGAGAGATATAGCAACTATTACAGATGTATTAAAATCTATCTTTAACAGAATAAAAAATAAAAATGATCAGAACAAACCCCTAGTAGGCCATATGGGTAAATGTAGCCGGAAAAGGATCACCAATCTTTGTTACCGATCGAAGCAGGGATATCTGCCTCAAAAAGTGTTGCGTCTGACTACGACGATAAACGCTGATGGAGTAAGTTTCCAAAAGGACAAACTGAAGACGGTTAGCCGAAGAGAACCTGATCGGTCTTCGTCTCATAAAAAAGCCATGCCTCATCGGGCCATTAAAAAGAAGCGACTGCAATCGGTCAGACCACACCGAAATATGATTGTGGCAGACTAGAGTCGAATAAGTACAACCTTTTTTATGTAAAGTATCTTATTTAAAATACTAGTGCATTTCATCAATATTGATTTATTTATTTTTTGTAATATTTTACAAGCATGCTTCTCTGATGTGCAATGCAACATATCCGATTTTAGTCCGTCAATAGTTCATTTGTCCGACCACGCCCGGCTCTGGAAAACAGTTACATCCAGACTGCCTAATGGAGAGGGTTAAACACCCTGTTAGTCTCATGGTGTGGTCTATGATGTCAGCGAGGGTATTGGGGCACCAATACATCGTAGAATGGATCATGAGACAAGGCCAGTACAAGCGAATACTAGAAACTCTGTTACTGCCACAGGCCGAAGAATCTGGCGATGATGAATACATTTTTATGCGCGAATCAGCTCAATGCTACAAAGCTAGGCATATTTCTACAATCCTGTCTTAAAAAATATTACTGGTTTGCCCTGGTCGGAGAACTCACCAAACATGAACCACGTAGGGAACATGTGGGAACTCACCCAACGGACGATCGCTAAGAAAGTGATCACTAAGAGTCAGTTAATAGCAGTTCTCAACAAAGAATGGCATCAGGACATTGAACTGCAACAAAATCCAAACGGCTGTATAGAGAGCATGCCTCGATACATTGAAGTTATAATTGCATCAAAGGGTGGCGTCACTAAATACTAAGATTAATTTTGCCTGAAAAGTCTTACATAAATATCTTTTTGTTTTTATTATTTCAATAATATTCTTGAGAATAAAATACGTATGAGACCAAAAACCAATTATTTATTTGAAAACTGGAGTTAAACTATATGACCCAAAAAATGTAAATTCTACCCCTAATTTGGCCATCTACTGTAAGTCATGATCTCGAGGATGAGTATGGTGTCCTCTAAGTCCCTCGTAACGTAAACATACACATAAGCACGGTGGTCGCAGGTATTTGTGTGTGTGTGTGTGGGGGGGGGCGGACACTTCCCCCCGAATATTTTCAAGTTCATCCAGTTAATTTCATTTTTTTAACTTAATACAGTTTCTGTATAATACATAACGGTGCATTGGCCACAGGGGAAGGGAAGAACATTCTCCTCACTCAGTTTTTTCGACTGAGTGAAATTACCAAATAAGGTACTTACGCCGACCTGGATGGCCGAGGTGGCTAAGAGCATGTGCCGACTCAGCTCTTCGGTCCGAAGGGTCGCGGGTTCGAGTCCCGTCTTGGGCATGGTTATTTGTCCCTTGCCTCTTATGTGTTGTCGCGGAGAGCCTCGCGTTCTGCTGACCACAGATCAGAGCCTGCAAGTGTGTTGGTGTCTAATGTATGATCGAATACGCATCCCATGGAACGTAAAGGGTAACCGGCTAAAAGCCCTAGCAGAAAAAAAGATACTTGCTTTGAAATAAGAGGGAAAATGTACAATTTTTTAGTTGTTTGATGGAGGCAATTTATTTTATTCGAGTGTGTAACCTACGCGCGCTTTTAAGCTACGCGAGCACGATCGCAGTCAATTCAAGTTGATCTGAGGAACTCTCAGCCTTTCCTCCTCTCGTTAATCGCCCATATCTCCCATATCTCTCAGCGCTTGTGAACCGCAAATGCAATTGCGAAGGATAGTTTTGCTTCCAAGAGGGTTTTTCTCATTCGCCGGTGGTGCGCCAGTCCGGCCCTCCCAAAAGTGGTTTTGTTCAATTATCGAAAAAACGATTGGAGCAAAAAAAATCAGTGGTAGTGTAGTTTACTGATTGGTATTTGGCTGTGATTATTGGCAAATGACAATGCATATTGTTGAATAGTTTAGTTTTTATGAAGATCTATGAATCTGGAAATGCGTTTTTTGTCAGTAGTGTAATGAATTATAATTTTTATGGGTAATATTAAAAGTGAAAAAATGCAAAAGAATATTGTATGTTGTATTGTTTTGTGGTCTTTGTTGTGTCGAGAAAATCTAATTTTGCTGGATAGCTTTTTTTCTACGAATCTTTTTATTACACATTGGTATCGGGCCTCTCTGGGAATTCGAGAAGTCGTTTTTTTTTTTTATTCTCGAAAAACAGTAAGAAAAGTAATAATTCTGTAATTGAAAACCGCCAAAATAGCACAATATTCTGTATATAAATAAAATATTTTTTTGCTGAATTAGCTTTGCCAGCCTAACATTAAGCCAGCAAAGAAAACAAGTTTTGGAAAAACCGTTGGAGCAAAAAATTAATTTTTGGATATTTGAAAAGCACAAAATTCTTGTTATGTAGAAAATGTGTTTCGTGAAAATGGCTTTGCTAGCTTAAGAGCCGTAAATTAAAATTTTGTGTGCAGCAAAAAAGCGACAATTCTAAATTGCGGCAATTAATTAGCAACTAAATGGCAATAAATTATTTGAGGGTTCCCGTCGAGCTAGGATCCGAATTTAACGTGTGTGTGCTGGCTTTAGGTGGCAAGCCAGCTCACACCCTTTTCGTCATGAAATTGTGTGGCTATTAAATCCGAATTGTGGCAATTAATTAGCAATAAATCATTTGACGTATTTCATTCGGGTGTGCTGACATGACTGTTCTGTTTGACACACATTGGTTTTCATAGACATTTGCTACATACAAATGCCATTAGTGGGTCTTTTATTACTATTACTTTTGTATATTCTATTGTTTCTAAGGATTGGCATTATCTATAAGCAAAACAAATGAAAAATAGAAATTATCCCACTTTATCTCAATATAACTTCAAACTATCCTTTTTCGCAAGTATTAACTTAATATGAAATGAAGGAGGATAAAATTGCCTCCATATTTTGTTTTCAAAGGTTTTTTCGAGGATCAATGTTATCGCCGGCTGTGTGCGAAATGAGTATGGATGTTTATGTGAAAATGACACTCCATTTAACCTCTCTCTCTCAGTAAGCCTTATAGGTAATTTACATCCACTAAAGTTATGTAATATTAATTACCGAGCCTTGTGAACCAGTTTACATTTTAATTGGAAAAATTTTGCAATTAATAACTTGAAAAAGATTTTTAGGAAACGGTGGACTGCACATTCACCGACGCTTAGGATCGCAAATCAAAACAATGTATTTTGAGTATGTACTTAAATACATTTGAAGTATTTTGCCCAACTTTGTGTACAATTTATTAAAAAAATGAATGGTTTTCTGATAATTTCTGCTTGAAGTTAATGCAAATTATACAAAATATCATTTTCTCAAAAACGGCTCCAAATTTTTTCTTCAAATATTTTCCATGGATAGAAGTAAAAACACTTAAAAAATTAACATTGCAAAACTGCATTATTGAGGATACAATTTTTTTATAAGAATTAAGAACATTGGATAGAGTCAGTGGCATGTGGTAAAATTTTATTCTAGGAAAGCAATTACATTTCAAATGGTAGAGTTTTTAATTATTCACATGGATAAGACGACAAATGGATAATCTAAACACTGAACAGATAGCGCATGCGAAGCCCACCACACGCGCGCAGTGAGTGAGTCAGCTGTATGCAACTGGCCTATTGCTTCCAAAGACGAGCGCGACTGAATGAGCCTGCGCGTGCCTGCCACACGCGCCAGCATATCGGCTGATCACAGCATTCCCTATGAGACGCTGGATGCAGTTAGCCTAGTGCTTCCAAAGAGCTTTACAGACAAACTCTACCCTATCTATTTGTGACAATAATATTTACGTGCTCGTTTTGGAAAGATACTAAAATTGGACCCGTCCTATTGAAACTGTTTTAACTTGGATTATGAGTAAATGTATCGTTAAGTGATATTAAAATATAAGATATCCTTGGAAATGATAGGGGAAGCAATGCTTCCATAGAATAAACGCCCCTGGATAGAGCAAAAAGCCAGGAAGTAAGCTTTCCTTACTCAACCTGACCATGCTGAAGTTTTATAAAATAACGTTAAAAGGCGCATTTGTTCTTCTTCATATTCTTCAAACACGAAAGCGAAGGAACCAACATGGAAACAGTAATATCTGAGCGAGCTCTTTCTTGTACTTACGAGGAAAATTGAAATGGATGCAACTTTGGCTTTTTGGGGTGGTAAGTAAGACATTTAGGAAAGGTTGACCGCGGGATGTAAACCGGATACACCTTGCTCGCTGGCCTGGGGTCACAGGCGTTCGTGTTTGCTCGAACGAGGAAAATCGAAACGGGCAAAACCCTCAAGTATTCCGAACGTGTGTGTGGTCCACTATACATGACAATGAAAGAATTTTGATTCATTTGCCTCGCGATTATTTCTTCCTCGCGCCAGCACTTCTCGGTTGCTCGTAAAACTGACTGTGACAGCCTCAGGTTTCGTAATTAGACGACGTGGCCAACAGCGGGCGCCGATTAGAACTGAGCACTCGGGGTTTTTACACACGTATTTATGACTCTCTCTTCCGCTTCGCACACTTCTATCCACCCGCAAATCAATGAACCGTGAACCAGATATCAAAGCAGTGTTCTTTTTTTTTCATTTCCTCCAGGCCATTATTGGCCTTTGGTCGAAGAAAAGAGGAAGGGTCGAGATACCGATCGCTACGTCATCGTTCTTCGCTGAGATGGGCGACGCCCCCCCCCTTGTGACGCTTCTGCGTCGAACACAAGTCCTCCAGACATACTACACATGTTTAAGAGGTGTCGTTTTTATTATCAATAATACATTTTTGTACTTCGGAAAATGGTCCTCGGTGCGAAACTCATTGATTAAAAAATATTCTATGGCTAAAATTATTACGTTGAAGTATTACAAAGAAAAAAACTGCCAAACTGGTCTTTTTTTAAACTTTTGCTAGTGACATGGAACCAATTTTGGAAAAGTTTCAAACAGGTGAACCTTTAGCGCCATTTTTTGTTTTCTTCGCTGTTTTACTCTTCGAGAAGTTAATTACTTAAAACATTATAAAAGAGGAATTTGATCAAAAACAGATTAAAACGTTAGTAGTGAAAAGTTACTCTTAGCTAAGGATTTAGACATTGGTTATGGTACAAGAAAGATTTTACCTACAGTATATGTAAAAACGTTGTTTACAAATGACGCATTAATATTCTATCAACAGTGTAGAAAATCATAATAGACAAATTTATGGACTAAACTATTGTTTGACTAAAGTATTATTCTTCAAAGATCTGGACTAAACTATTGTTTAACTGCGTTGTCCTCCCTCAATACAGACAGCATATCCACATTAGAGGATATGCTGTCTGGATTAAGGAGGACACACGGTATTTTTCTTTTTTACTTTTTTAGGTTTTTTATCTATTACTATTAAATCTTAATTCATGTAGAAAAATGATTCAATTCAAATTTAAAAGAGGATAAAATTTCCTACAATTTTGTATGACACATTTTTTTGTCGAAACCAATGTCCTATGTCCAATGTCGAAACCTGTTTTTTCATTTCTCTAAAATGTGTGCAAAAATACACATGTTTGTGATATTATAATAATAGTTATTTATATAACAAATGGTTTAAAGAGAGTTTTAGTCATGCAGTAGAACTTTATTCTCCCGAGTGAATAAAATTCAGAAAAACCCCCATGTCATACACAAAACTTAAATTTTAAACAATATTTCTTCGCGTACACACATATACCACAAAGAACGAAACATTACT
This sequence comes from Teleogryllus occipitalis, assembly GCA_011170035.1. Lineage (NCBI taxonomy): Eukaryota > Metazoa > Arthropoda > Insecta > Orthoptera > Gryllidae > Teleogryllus > Teleogryllus occipitalis. The sequence continues at coordinate 34,463 of BLKR01003678.1, read as the reverse complement.
CGAACAGTAGACGGCGGGCATCTTTTTGGGAGTTTACGTTTAGGTGGCCGTGATTTCAGGTGGTTTGCATTCGGCATGGAAGAGTGGAGGAATTTTTTAAACACAGACATACGATTCATATTATTTAGACTGATTATGAATACATGCAAATTATTCAAGATCTCATGAAAGAAGCAGAATTTGATGTATCAAAACAATGCTCTGAAACATCGAGGCATATCTACGAAAAAGGGTACGAATGCTTCTGCAAATGGAAAAATGACAGGAAAGTAAGTAAATTTCAGAGTAAAGTGTACTTGCGTATTTTAACAATAAATCAAAAATACACAAGTTTTCATCGTTTTGAAGGTATTATTCAATGGCGATGGCAACATTACATGTAAAGGAAAATGTTGATATCTCTAATGACGTACGTATTTCTCTGTTGACGGTACGTGTTTAACGCTTTAATGGATATTCATATTTTTAGATATTGTAAATTGATTGGGTTTTTGAAGAGACATGAAAAAGGCTACTAGCCAAAAAAATAACTTTTACAAAGCTTTTATTTTACAGATTTGTTAAAGAAGCTTGTAACAATCACTATTTATCGTTGAAGGTTAGTTCCAAACTTACCTATATATTCTCTTAGACTTAGACGGTATATTCAAACTCTCTCTTTCTCAGATTGTAATGATAAAAGGAATCGCTGGTGGATGTGGTTACTTTAATTTCGGATGATTACTTTAATCCCGCTATGTAGTTACTTTGATTCCGGAGAAATTGAAGTGCCACTTTAATCCTTGGAGGAATAAAGACATTTCAACATACGAAAAAGTGTGATTAAAACAGAACTTTAATTACGTTCAAAAATAAATATAATTAATACTACATGTAATACTATTATGTATCTCACTGACGGTGTAATTGTCTCACAAATGTGCCTATTATCGAGAATTTTAATAGTGGCAAGATTTTCGACACTAGCTTGTCAGCTAGGGCGAATTAATTCGCTCTGTGGAGGAGAATTCTCGCGGAAGGCTGCTCTGATCGTTAGTTTTCCGTAGTTTCTCCGATCAACACCAGGCAAATGCTGGAGCAGTACCCCAACAAACGGGCCACTGACCGCGCGCGATCATTGCTTCCTCTTCCTTGTCCTATCCTCAGCCCTTACACACACACTAACATGCACTACACTACCACACAAGCTCGGAGACCGGTCGGGGGTTTACAGTTGGCCCCGGTTGGGGCGGGGAGTCCCTGGACTCCTACCACGGGACCGGGAATCTTCGAGACAGAATTCGAAGCGGCTCTATGTGCTTTACTCTGTTTTCAGGATTTTTATGTTTATTTGTTTACTGATAATATTGCTGTGTTCCATAACCTTGTAGAGAAAGTTTGTCATTCTAATAATGTTTACTTATGTATCTTAGCCCACCTTGTCTTTACAAATTGTAAATATGATGTATTTTGGATTGAATCGGCCTTGAATAAAGCAGACCCCTGGTCGCGCTGGCCTCTGGCGGATCGCGCTACCCCGGCCAATCAGGGAGGGCCGCTGCGCGTAACCGACGCGGCGGCCCCCCTGATGGGGTGGGGAGCGGTGTGACGCCGGAGCGTCAGTTGCGAGCCAGGTTCGGTCTAAAAGGGATTTTCCATTAATGAGTGCATCGTCGAAAACCAGCTAGATCAATGTACAATGTTACTTTCTGCTCAAATAGCATGCACGGTGAAGATGAAAGCAATGAAATGACTCGCACATTCTAGGCTAACAATTACATTCGAAGAGGATTGTATAAAAGTAGTGGTGCTATAACATCACATACTTTTCCGTATTAGTAACGATTACATAATATAATACCATAATTTCTGCCCATATTAACACATATCCGCTATCACTTATAAAACAAATTCGACAATTCCTAGGTCATAAAGCAAAAACTAACTCTTATAGAGTTAATAATGAACACATATTCGACAAACCTGGGTTCCAAGGAGCAAAGAACTTTATTGCCCATCAATGCGAAGTAATTTTCAGATTTACCAACTGCCGTGTCGCGATATTGCCAGTGAGATATTGCGTCCTGATATCTCGCGAAAGGCTTTAGCAAAAGAACCGCTGCTCCAGTTAGCAATTATGAAGATTTGCAAACTAATCATAGTTTCAAAAAATTATTGTATGTAAAGATCTAACTTTGAAGAACTATTTCATTACGTAAAAAAATTTTATCAATGTTGTTGGTTTGGAATGTTAATTTTTTTTGTAATTTTCAAAATATTGAAGTTCACCGAAAATGGTCCATGCGCTATTTTTATATGCTTACTTTGCTCTATTTGTGAAAAAAATGAACACATTTTAAGTTATTTTTGAGAAAATTTTAAGTGTCATTTCAGGACCTCCAAAAATCAAAATATCCGTTTCAAATTCAAAAAGTAGCGACATGAGCCACATCCATCGGGGAATATCCATTTTGGTGAAAATCCTATGAACAGTTATGGTAGGAATTAGTGTTGTTACAGACAGACAGGTGTTTTACAGTAAACCAATTTTTCGGTATCAAGGACAAAACCAACGTAGATTTTGGCTTCACAACAAATTAGAGGAAGTAATTTACTACATATAGATCATGAATTTTCTTCTTTTAAGACATAAGGACCCACAATATCTGTTTTTCCTCGAAAATCGTCACTTTTCGCTGCAGCATGACAATACTTTCTCAATACAGTCAACTCCGGTTATAGTGTGACGTCGTGGGAACACAACAGTCATCACGGACATGAGCTTCAGATATTTACACATTTATTAATAAGTATTTACAAATAAATGGTTTGATCAGTTATTTACAGCTCTGATCGACCCTATCCCCTGATGGCAGGAGCGATCCTTAAATGATGCAATATCTACCTGACTCGTGGCCCTCGCCACTCCTCAGCGAGCTTACGCACACAGCGTAGAGCCCCGTGACCACAGTCACCCGTGGAGAAAATGTTTCACAGCGGCGTCCCAACACACGGGTTGCCCTACGAGCATCGCTCGTCTCCGCACCACTCTGGGCGCAAGTTTTGTGCATTCGCACGAAGTTTTCACTCAGCTCAAAACCCACCCCCGCGCTTTGCGCTCTCGCTTATATCCCTTCAAACTATGTGACACGCAACGTCATCTTGCGTTCGCGCGCAATTCACGCCACGTGACACTCGCGCTGCCACGCATTTTGGGCATCCCTTTCCATGGATTTCTGGAAGTTCCCAAAATATCTCGGGGTGCCTCCGCCCCTGGCTATCGTCAAATTCTCCTTTACTTTCTACTATCGGCATTCTCTGCCTACATTAATCCTGCCACGCGGCGCGGCGCCTGCCAGATGCCGGCCTTCCTGCTTATGTCAATACAATACGTTACAATAGTACACTTCCGAGGGATAACATTTTTGGCTTACTATACCCAAGGTCCACTATATCCGATGATGGCAAAATTAAATAGAATTTCTACATAACGATTGCTTTTATTAATATAGAGATACAGCAAAATGCATTAATAGCATGAAAAGAAAATTTCAATACTTTCATTTTTGTCCTTCAAATCCAATTGTTTGCTTCATTCTTTTTTATTAGTAATTTATCTTGATCCTTCTAGAGTTCATTCCCCATACTTGATTCTGCATTGTATTCTGTATTGTCGAAGTGTCGGAATGCAGTCTTGACACCCTTCAATGTCTCTTGCACTGTCGGAACACCGTCCCGCTCACCGAAGGCCCTTTTACTTGCCTAATAACATACGAGATACATTCCGTAGGGGGATGGCGCATGGGGCTAATGAAACTGATTGCTTTTTTGGGCGCCACGGAGGATATCAGGCAGTGGTAGTCGTGTGCTTCCTGTCACCTACGTAGAACTCATCGTGCTTTGTCCCGCGGAATATCAAGAAACACCAAGAAGAACTGAAGAAGCAATCGCGCGTCGCCGTCGCCAGTTGGAGGCCACGCAGGACACGGTATTTGTTTCCGCAGTGAAACCGAGTGGCGTAAGGTGCCCATTCTCGGACCGCTACTTTCATCTCAGGGGAGACTTCTTCGATTACGACCTTTGGCCGACTATTTTTTTCAAACTGCCTAGTGTTGGAATTTGTGGTACTGAAGCGATTTATTATTTTCCAGGAAAGAATTAATTTCCTGGACATTGTATTTCCTACGTTCACTATAGCCGAGGTTCAGGTTCACTAAAACCGAATCTTCTTATACTTATTTGTAATGTAAATGAAATGGGACCAGTGAATTAAGTTCACTATAACCGAGGGTTCACGATATCGTTTCGTGGCTCAAATGTCTCACAGATTATCAAGCTTCTTTGACGCATAAGGCATCTTTATTGCTATATGCTTGAAATACACGTGTTACAATCCATAACGCCATATCGCAATTGCTGAAGCTTGAAATTTCCATTAGTATGGGAAGTCGCCAGTCACGTCAATAGTGTAACGATGCCAGCATATACCAACCCCGCTAGTGTCGTTAGTGACGGGGCGAGTGAAGTGCGTGTGTGGTAAAATGCCCTTTGGTATTCCACACGACCAACTCCCCGCCACCTCGCACGCCAGCCGCGTGACATCAGCGCCCAGCCCAAGGCTGTGGCTGGGGAGCGGGCGTGCCTCCTGACTCACTCATTCCTCGCGCCCGCCGCCGCGCACTGGGCCTCAACGGCTCGCAAAATGGGGAAAATCATTTGGTTGATCGATTATTTCAATTTTCCGGACGCGTCAAAAGCTATGTTGATTAGTCCCGTTAGTGTCGTGCATGTTCTTATCACGGGAGATGGCGGCGTTCTTTCCCCTGCTGGATGGCGAAAGTCCGGCGCCGTCCTCCACGTCGGCTTGCAGGGTTTTCCTCATGCAGGCATCTCAGCAACGGGGCACCGCCCGAACCGGGACTCTAAGCTCTCGTTAAGTTTGTGCAGTACTCTAGTGCATGTAAGTGCACTAAGGGGATGCAGTCTATGTAAGGAGAGATGAAGGGACCAAGATGAGGAAGGGAAGACCGCGTGCGGACCTTGTCCCTTTGTTACGGTACTGCTCCGGCATTTGCCTGGTGTTGATCGGAGAAACCACGGAAAACTACCGATCAGAGTTGCCGGCCGCTAGAATTCTCCTCTAGACAGCGGCTGAACTCGACCTCGGACCTACCCATCTGAGGCACAGCAGCGAGATCAGTTGATGCCCTGAGCCCCATTGGCCGGTGGAATCGGTCGGATCAGTCTGCCGCGGTGGCGCGCGAGGTTTTGGAACTACGTCGAATCACTCGGGGCCGTTCGATGCGAGTTCGATGCTAGTTTCAAAAGCGGCATGATGTTTTCGCTACTTTGTAATCGCATTTTTTACGTGGTTGGTTTCTCGAACATCATCGTATCAACAACATCACTATCGTCCCGCTCTCATTCTCCTGAACCATCAGCAGAATTCGTGTGTCCAGCGAAAGACACTCACTTTCATCACTTAATCCGGAAAGGGGAGGATGTAAAGGCTTTAAGCCTTCCTCCTAGTTTACAATTAGGGACGCACCGCAAGCTTCATCATTCATCTCAAAGCGCACTTTTTCTGAGTGAAAGTTCAAAGGTTTGATAAGGTTGCAAATCTCATTCATTCGTAATATTAAAAGGCACGTAGGATCATGACTAATATGTACTCGAGTAGTGACGCAACCAGGGTTTCTCTTCAGGGGAGTTGTAGTGACTTGGTATTAAAAGTTTTTTTTTAATAATAATTTAAGTAGTATATGACTTAGTGTAGGGATCACAGAATTTTGAAAATGTGCACACAATTAATTTTTTCCCATAGCACGTCATACGCAGTTTCAACTGTTTTTTGACGTTAAATAAATAAATAAATAAAAACATTCTTTCAAGCCTTTAAGAATTATAACTTTTTTGTATTTGTTCATTGTTAGTTACTTATAATGAATTCAATTTGAAAGACTTTCGTTACTATAGAAAATTAGTAAAAACTACATTTCCAAATAAGTGTGCCTGGTGTGGGGGGTGGGGTGTAAGCGCCCCCCTTTCCCGGCGCGCCACTGCTACTCGAGAAATAGGAACGAATAAGATTTACATTTTCCCCCGTGTCAACCAAACGGAGATGAAGTATTCACATTGATTTATCGCTGGAGTTCGCAGGGGCTGTACTGAGTTTCGTTGGTGTTGTTCAATAGAGTGTTCTTTACAATTGAAAAATGCTACATACGATTTGCGATATTATTTTCATACACTACTAATTAGAAGAAAGATTAACTCAGAAATAAAAAAGAAGTCGAATTGTGTTAATTGGGTGCTTTTCTATTCCTGGGTTAATGTTTCTACAAATATATTCGTTTCTTTTGTAAATAATAAACAATTTACGTTTCTGGAGTGTTCCTATGCTTCTGCAATGCAAAGTTTTGCCTAGAAAGAATTTTTTCAAACCAATTTTTGAGTGCTTATTGCGTCACAGCCAATCAGAATATTCAAGTAGTTTATTAGACAATTATGCTTAAAATTGTCTTAATATCTTATTTTAAAATTTTCGTTTCCTTCCAGGACATCCTGTACGAGGGAAATTTAATTTGTAGTTGACAGATCATACAACGATGGCATGGAAACATTTTATACATTTTCCATTAAAGAAAATAAATTAACATCAATGGCAACATCGCGAAAGAAGCTGAAACGTTTTGAAATATCGACACTCAAACTGCAATGAGAAACAAACTTCAACTGACGTTTCGATTGGATGATAGCAAAATAAATGACAGCCAATAAAAAAATTAAAATCGTTTATGAAATAAAAAAGCCGACTGTGCACTTATGCGAATACTAATGTGATCCATAGAAGCACAAGTATATTGTAACAACTTTCTCAGACAAATATAAAATGACGTTTAAACAATGTAACAAAATGACAATTTTAATCAATACGCATTCAATGGTTGCGGAGTCGGGTAAAAAGATGATAAACGAAACATCCAAAACTATTCACTATATGTTTGTTTTATTCTTATTTTAATGAAACACGTTTACTTTTGTAGGTTACATTCGTGCTTCAAAATCACGGAAAAGCTGCTTTGCATTGTGCGCATTTGGCGATGATTGGGGTCACTGTGCGGCGCCAAGGCATCTATGCATCGCAGACGGCGCGGCGTGGCACGGCCAAGAGGCTTTCCCCGGAACATCCTGTAGTCGTCGCTTTGTGCTTAGCGAATGCCGGAACCTCAGGGGCTGGACCATCGATTAAAGAAGATAAACACGTTTAAAAAAAGTAGTAAAATATTATCAACTTCAGATGTTTCGAAACAATACTTTACTACACTGTGTATAAAAATATTTATTTTAATTATGATGTTAATATATTAGCTATCTTTTGTGTTGTGTAATTCTAAAAGACTGAATTTAGATCTGCAACAAATATGGCAATCAGCTTCTGGGTCGATGCATTCCACCCATCTAGATGAGGTTTTACGTCCACTTTCCCTTGGTCCATTGCGCAATTGCTCAGATGGTCCCTTGCTTTGCTTCTGGATAATAAATGTAACTTTCTTACCTCGCAGTTCATCAGTTTCTACTGTTTTATAATGAAATAACGTACAGGGGGCGAAGAAAAGCGGTGTATATATTGTTGAAAACATATATTTGTTAATTTCCGTGTCTCTTCAATCTTGGGCTTAATAGAACAAACAAATCGATACCTTGTAATTAAAATTAAAGTATGCTTTTACCGAAATAAAATACATGATAATTTTGGAGATGGCAGAGCATAAAAGAGTATACAGAATGTAATTCATGTGTATGGGATATTAGTTACAATTATTAATGATAAACAGCAGCTATGGAGTCGCTAGAGAGAGAGAGAGAGAGAGAGAGAGAGAGAGAGAGAGAGAGAGAAGGAGAGAGAAGGAGAGAGAGAGAAGGAGAGAGAGAAGAGAGAGAGAGTGTGTTCAGTATCTAGCTTCAACGCTTCCTTTTGATTTAAATGTATTCCCTCAAGTTCCAACGCATTTACACCCGTTCCTCCAACAGGGTGTCCAACAACCTGACTTTTTGAATTCAAGGCATTTCCCCGGTTTTCCAGTTCTCAGAATATAATTTTTCCAGGTTCTTTTTCGCACATTACAACACATTTTTACCTTCTATGGCTTACGCAGTTGAGAAAAAGTTATGTAATGCTGAGGGAAAAAACGGCGAATTTTCGGCAGAAAACTCTTATTGTCGGGCCCTGGTAACGAAAAAGTGGATAAATCCAGTTGCTAAATTTATAAAAAATCCTCTAACACATGGTGTAGCTAGAATACATGTTTTGCAGGTCCTTTATAACAAAAACTCGGTTGACGGCAAAACGTCCGTCCGAATGACAGTGAACAACGCTAGCGGCTAAACCGTTCAGCCGATTTTCTTCAAAATTGATATTCCTTAAACGATCAGGCGATATATCGGCCCCTTAAATTTTAAACCGATATTTTAATTTTGTGGGGTACTTTACATGAAGCCCCTGGGACATTTTCAAAGAAATGGCTTCAACGTTTTTGATTAAATTGAGTTGTTGAATAGTATGAAGGCCGTTTAAGAGAATGGTGTAGGTCTCATATTCGTTGAAAACCATGATTTTTCGAAAATTGCAAAAAATTCAACATTTTTTTTGGCGGTTTTCTACAACTACAATTATGAAGATAGAGATTTTTCCCTTAATGAATTTTTTTTCCTTAAAGATAGATTTTTTAATATGGTCATGTACAATCTTTCGAAAATTTGAATAGTTTTCGCGTAATTTTGTGTGAAATATAGGCACTTTAATTTTTTTAATTTTTTTTTTCGCAAAAACGGAGTAGACAATTTTGATTCAATTTTCACCTCAGATACCGTATAGGACGTTTAAGAGTGCAGGTCTCATGTTCGTTGAAAATTCTGATTTTTGAAAATCGCAAAATTTCAAATTTTTTTAGCCGTTTTCCTACAACTACAATTATGAAGACTTTTTTCTTAGTGAAATGTGTTCATCCAAATCAGATCTTTAAATAACTGTCATTTTCAATTTTTCGCAAATATGAGCATTTTTTCGAAATTGTGTCAAAATATTAAACATTTTTTCTTAAAAAATGGCAAAGTTTGTTTGATTAAATTTGGACTTTAGATAGCTTAAAGAACGCTTAAGAGAACTGTGTAGGTCTCAAGTTGGTTGATATGCCCGATTTTTCGAAAAGTGAAAAAAAATTCTGGGTCTTCTTACAACTTTAATTGTGAAGAAACAATTTTTTCTTAATGAAATATGTTCACCAAAAACAGATATTCAAATAAGGTCATGTTGAATGTTTCGAAAATATGAGTAATTTGGTATCAAGCATAGTCGCGCGTTTCGAATTTCCTGCGCTTCGTGAACATAATTTGAGAGGTTTTTGGAAGATATTGCTATTCTTATAAAAGAAAGTAGATTGATGGAAGGAAATAAAATTAAATGCGAACAAATTACTTCTTTACTTCAAGAAATTTTGATCGCTGATTATAGTGTTTCATATGTAAAAGTTTGAAATGACTACTGTTCCTGGCTATCGAAATAAACACTGGTATGCACCACAGGCGCTTCGTTTGAATTGGTTGGGTTTGGATTAGATTAGCATTATTTATAGTACTTTATGTGGAAGAAAAATTGAAAAAATTGAGTACCATAAATTTGTCTCAACAATTTAACTTTAATATCATATTACTACCTGCGTTGCGGTGGGGAACAATGCAGCGATGGAAATAATCGTATTTCTTGGCGTGCAACCCTGTCAAGATCTCCACTTGTTCATTTTCTTCGTGCTCCCTGTCAATTCGGACACTGTCACTCTCAATAGCCGTATCGGCAGTGAGCAAAGATAGCTTTGACTGCGCTCTTCTACAAAATAAATTAAAATTCCCTTTATAATGAACGTGATAACATGGTCGTTTCGATCGGAAAAATAGCAAAGTAGTACCGCCGATCATCAAAGAAGACGCGTGACACTAATCGAAACTCAGCGATTGAGTTCCCGGTGAGACTTTTGTTCCGCAAATATCTCGTCCATGCTCGTGCAACCCACAGACAACCATATAGGTACTATGGAGTGGAGGTACTCTACCCATGTTGCACCTACACAAGCGGCAATCTTTGAAGTTGTGTTACGCGTGGGTCAAGAACTTCGCAATTCTCAAGCAATCATGTGGCACTTTTCATACACACTTCGATTTTAACACTCGCCATTATTATTTACTGAGTTCAATTCTGCACTTGACTGATACGATATCGATGTGAATTTATGCCAAATGTTGAGGAAAATCTTAAAATAACGAAAAATCCGTGTTTTTAAATCAAATTCCCGTTTCTTTTCTGTTTTCAAGGATTCCAAGTTCGCTGGCCACCCTATCCAATGTGCTCTGCAGACCTTCACAAAAATTCTTCACATTTGTCCTCCTCCGTTGAACACGACTTCCAAAATTAAGGTATAATAAATCTCTAAATAGAACAATTTATTTCAAGAAAATTTACCATACACCTAAATTTCGTTGCAGTAAAAGAGACACCTATCTTAATGGTTATATCTTATTTTCCTTTAAACAAAAAAGGAATACCTTAAAAACAGAAGAAAAAATAATGTCCGGATGTTTATGTTCAACCAGATTGATTCTCAACTGAAAAACTGGAGATCAGGAAACAGGTTCACGGCGGAATTTAATAATTACTATTTTCTGATGTTCATTGATGGCGAAATTTAGGGTTTCGTGCTCTCTCGAGCACATCACCTCATGTCCTGAATCCGAAGCAGAAACAGATCTAAAGTTAATATCAATGTTAAATCGTATGTACAAAATTCTAAAATGAAATGAACCAATGCTCATGAATAAAAACATTACAAAACACCGGATGCAATGCACTTCAACAATTCTGTAAAGTAAATTACAGAAAAATGATCACTATTTCCAGGATCATCATACAAAATTGACACTTTTGAACAAAAAAGATCACGCACTGGCTTACTGCCAAGAGATAACGAAATTGTCATTAGGCAGTAGTTCTTAAACCTCTCAGGCACAAGGACGCCCGTAGGATAGAAGCAAACAAAAGTGCGTTAGGACTTTAAATGCTCGAAAGCTGTCTATTCTATATACTTCAGTTTTTAATTTCTTACCTTGCGAAGCAGGATTTTTGGCAATGGGAATGGCTCTTTAAAAATTAGAAAAAAATGAGATATTTTCTATTGGTGCGGAATGATGGAACCTTTGGTCTACAATCCTTCCCGTTTGGAACGACTGTGCAAGCGTAAACAAACTCACATTATACATTACATTTAAAAATAATGGTAATGGAACAACATTTGTAATTTTTGGAAGGATCAGTGGCGTAGCTAGGAGGGGGGCAGGGGGGCGGTGCGCCCCGGGTGACACCAATTATAAAATTTTATTGTTCGAATTCAATAATTTTAATGATTTATTCAAAAATTATATTACACACACATACATACGTATATATATATATATATATATATATATATATATATATATATATATATATAAATTTAATAGTTATACAATTAATCATATATACTAAGAAAACAAAAAAAAAATGTAAAGCAAAACGCGAAACTATAAGCAGGGAGCCCCAATTCTTGGTCCCAAATCCTGGTCCAAGAGTTTCGATTTCGGCGAATACTTCTTATTCTTCAAAAAAAGTTGTCAGACCCAAAGACTTGACACATGTTTCTCTACGTATGTCAACGCGCTGAATCCGAATCTGAAGTCACAATTGCGCCACCACCCTCAAGGCACAGTATCTCAAAGTTAAATACGATCGTATGTGCGTTATTTAGTTATTTTCGCGCATCACTCACGTGATTTAGCAGTAAAACTTTACAGAACCACTTTTATTACTATTGGCAACAATCTATACCTCTGTATTATTATGTTTTATGCTTCTCTATACATGAAACGTGTTTCAATCGATTTAATTGAAATATTCGTACGTTCAGTTTTCGTCGTTGTCAATATCTGAAAACGCTACTGAATGGAACGGTCTTTTACTTTATTTTCTTAAGAGTTAAAAATATTTTGCCTCCCTAAACGAAATTCTTGGAATGACATCTCAAAAAAACATCTCCCATCAAGAGAAAAACTATCATTAACAAGGAAACAAAATAAAAAATCTATCAATTAATTTTGTTTTCTAAGTCTCGCATCGTAATACTTTTTGGATAATTACAGTTGATGTTTCTAATTGCGATATCTGTTTTACAAATGTTAAATTCCCTTCCCTTCCGGTGATGGACTCTCACTTTCTTTCTAGACACAACTGCCCTCAATATTCAATATGCACATTTTTTATGCAAACTCAATATGCACATTTTTATTGAGCTGTCTTGTGCTAGTTGCGGCAGGAGCAGGACGGGTGGAAGATTAGTCATTTCGACAACAATGCTGTACAATTAAATCTGTAGTTCTTTTGACAATGGAAATATTTTATATTACAACTTTCGAGTTTTCACATGTTGGTCACCGCTCTCGGTGGCACAACGTAAGGAAACTAATATGTTCTCTAGAGAAGGGAACGGCCCAAGAAAACGCGCAGAATATTCTTCCCCATACACCACAAACATCTTTTGCTTTTTTTTTTAAATAAATAAATAAATAAATAAAAACATGCAGGCATAGCTGGTAACAAGATACACGTCATCTATCCATCAAGAGGAAGGGTCAGCTTTCGGTCCTTCCGATAAAGGAGTCGGTCAAAGGAGCGTGGGGCGGGCGTGCGAGTGGACCAGAATAGCCGGGGCAGCGGAAGTGGAGTGCGACGGTGGAGGGAGGCTGGGCTGGCAATTATCCGGCGCCCGCGGGTTTCAGCAATTCCTTCGCTCGCTCCCGCGCCTGCGGACGCTCGCGCCGCTGGGGCTTCCCATCCACGCTCCGAGGGCGTGGCCGCCGCCCTCGCCCTCGCAGCTAATCGCCCAAGGCGACGCCAACGGGACGGAGGGAGGCTGCTTAAAAATGGCGTTTTTGCTGCAATCGTGGCATAACTTAATTGAGGTTAATTTTTTCAGGACTTTTGAAATTTAAAATTCGAGCATGAACGACAGTAATGGTTTAATTTGGTTTGAATTATTTCGTAAAAAGTATTAAAAATTGGAAGTGACGTACGGAAGAACGCAACACGTATGTGACGTACGGTAGAACGCAACATCGATTTGGTTTCTCGATCTGATTGAATTTTAAAGCATGGATAGACCATTATACGTTACACATTATACAAGAACACGGAGCTCCAAAAACCTCATTTCTTCTGATTAATAACTAGCTTAGAGTAGCCAATTCATTTTACCTCAAAAAAAGTTTTTGACCTTGTATTTCACTCATACTTAAAAAATACTTTCATACCAAACTACGTTTCATTACCAATTTTATCAATAAACACGTTACAATTCACGTTACGACGGAAAAAAGCAGTAAAGCAATTCAAATTGTTTCATATCTGTAACTTTGTATTAACCCCCTGAAAATACATCTTTCAATTTGTTCCTTTTTTAGAATATTTAGGAGGATCTAGCTAAAATTGTGCAAATAGATTCGTCTCAAGAGGAGAGTAAATTCTACTAAAAGTGCACACTTAAAACACTAAAAACGTTTTAAGTACTTAAAATCCTGAAAACACGTATATTTTCTTCTATAATTAACTTAAAATATTCTTGAATATTTTAAAAAAATGGTCAGATCCCCCATTTCCATTCGAGACTGTCTGATTTGTCTCGAATGGTAGACCGGAAAGGTAAAGGACGGGCGTAAATACGCAAGTTACACGATTTATGCTATATAGGTTAAGGCTCATTACTGTGAGATTTTGAAAAACGTCACAGTTGCAGCAAATTAGTGATACGAGCTCACTTAGCCCAGGCAGAGAGGATTTGTTTGGTCTTTCTGACTGGGGCATTGTACGAAGTTAATCAGAACGACTTCGTAAAGATGGCGAATGTACAACAGTACATTAAGAACATAAGGAAGACGTAAGTCAAGAAGACGAGGCACTTGCTATGACGGTTCAAGAAATTTACATTCTGGCCACAATTGCCAAATTTCTGTGGAGATTGGAGTGCGTTACAATCTAGTGTTCGGGATCCTGTTCCTCCTCCTAATCTTACAAGTAGTGTTCGGGAGCCTATTGCTTCCGCAAGTCAGTGCGATGACTCGGGGCATTATAACCTCGCAGATTTACGGAAACTTAAATCGTCAGTCCTGGGGCAAAATGAAAGAGCAAAAACTCACAACAGTGTATGATGGGTTGGCACCAAAGCAGAGCTTGCAGAAAAAAATACTAAGAATACGAAACAAAAATAAAAATAATGAAAGAGAATACGAAAAGGAAGTAGAAATAATGGAAAGAGAGATCGCAGTCAAGGTGAAGATGAGGGAGAAAGAACATTCTTTGAGAATGGAAATTCTTAGGGAAAAAGAAAAACTGCTACGAAATAATTAAAAAAATAAATGTACTGTAAATTGTATTTTTCTTCATTGAAATTGTGTATCAAAATAACTCACAATAGTTATTTATATACTAAGGCCGAAAAAAAGATTTTGAATGAGTTGTTTACCAACCGAGGTAGAGCGGAGCTGAGGTTGGTAAACTAACCGAGACATAAAATCACTCAATTTCGGCAGAGGTGCGTTCAACTATTTTCCGTATATTTACCTTCTAATTTTAGGATTGAATTTTTAGAGAAATCTCATTTTTACCACGAGGTTTCGTTGTATAGATGCCGATATTCTTCTACATTATCGCCTCTGAAGTTGCCAGGACTGTCACAATTGTTAAAGCGTGCACAATTTGCGACTGGTTTTGGCGATTTGTATCGTAAGTATGGAGTGCGATATTCCATAGACTATAATTGAGGAAGGTAAAGCTGCTAGAGTTTACTTCCTCAAAAAGCAAAGGATTCATACGAAAGAGAATGTGGACTCTTTTTTAAATGGGAAAGAGGGAAAAATGTAACCGTGGTAAATGAAACAACTATGCTGGCTTATCTCTATGAAAAGGTATTACACTTTCAAAAGTAAAGCTAATTTAATTGAGTAAGGTAACTAACTTTATTTATACAATAGTCCCAGACAATGAAACCGTCAACAATATGGAGTAAATATTCAATGCTAAAGTCAACCCTAGGTATAAAAGAAAACATAGATGTCGGGCAGTATCGCAGAGTTAAATTATTTTTGAAGAAAAATATGAACCTAAAAAATCTAAAATTCTTACAAAAGAAGATATAATTAGATTTACGGCGTCAGCACCCGATGACATGTATTAATTAATAAAAGTAAGTAATGTAATATTTTTTTCTTACGAAATTTGCAATTTGTAGAGTTAAGATTCACACACGGTGCATTTAGGTGGCTTTGATTATTGGTGTTGCATGTGCATGCAGAAGAGAAGAACTGTGTAACTTAAGAACAAAAGATATTGAGGACAAAGATTCTGCTCTAATAATTACGCTTCGAAATACTAAAACTAGCGTTCAAAGAATGTTTACCGTGTCCGCGGAATGCGATGTCATCAGCCTTGTACAGCTTTATCGAAAGTATGTTTCTATGTGACCAGAATACACGCCTCACAAGTTTTTCATATATTATAAAAATAATAAGTGCTCAATTCAGCCTGTTGGCATTCATAGTTTTGGTTAAATGCCTACCACAGTTGCAGTTTCTAAAATTACCTAATCGATGAGGTGAGTTGAAATTGGTGGCGGTGCCCCAAGGAAGGCGAAGACCACTGCATCTGCTGGAAAAGTTCTGGGAAGTCTTTTCTGAGATGCTAAAGGAATCATTTTCATGGATTACCTTGAAAAGAGTGAAACCATAAATGGGGAATGTTATGCAAGCCTTCTGAGCAAACTTAATGAAATAATTCTTGAGAAGAGGCCTGTATTGAAAACGAAAAAAGTTTGATCAGGATAATGTGGCGGCTCACAAAGATGCTTAGGCAATGGAAAAACTTAGGGATTTGAACTATTAATTATTGAAACATCCGCCCTATTCACAATATTTGGCACCCTGTGACTTCCCCATATTCCGACATTTTAAAAAAAATGTGGCTGGGAAACGTGTTTCGTCCAATGTAAGCATGGCAGCCACAGATGGGTGTTTTGCAAACTTTACCGGTTTGCACTGCAAGGATGGAATTACTTGCTAGATAAACATGCGACAATGTGCGTTAATCTTAAAGGTGACTATGTAGAAAAATAAGTGCAATTCTGAACTAATTTTTTTTTCATTGCGAGACCGAGAACTTTTTACCCCGCACTTGTATATTTATAACTTCAGGCGAAAGATTTTTCCTAAAATAAAGAGTTTTTTAGCCGTTTTCCGGTGCATGATTACAATACTTTCTCTTCTTACTAAGTATTTGCGACAAAGTAAAAGAAACCAAAGAAAACTGCACTTCCATATCTGTTCCAGGAAATTGTCAGCCTTCCCAGACGGTTTCGCTTCGGGTAAACGAGCGCCGCAAGGAGACGGAAACCGTTACATCCAACAGCGAAACTCCTCAAGATTCATTTGCTCACACCAACGAGCTTGAATAACATAGAGAGGAAATGTGTAGATAGATACAGCGCTCCTGATTGAAGCTTTTTTTTCTCTACTGGCCGCCATGTTTTCTAATGGCAAAGCAAAGAGTCATTTGAGGGATGTACGGATTCTTCTTAAAAAGTACACTTTTCGCCGTATTTTGGAGTAGTGTTTATAAATTTGCGACATCAAAATGCTGTCCTCTTGTTCGACATACAATTGCACCAATAGAAACGACAACACTGTTGGAGGAATATCATATTTTACGTATTTTCTCATTCACTCCATTGAATTTTTACCTATAACTGGTATTGGAAACGAGCATGTTTTGTAAATTTTTAGGTTTACTCTGAAGGACGAGAACTTGACACTGAGAAATGGGTAGCATTGATGAGAGGAGCAATGCACCAAATGGAGCCGCATTTGTTACAATCATTTAAAAAAAACTGTGTAGGCGACTTTTGGGCAACTGTTTTTGCACTGTTCACTAGATTTTCCTTTCCTGAGCACTTG
The DNA here is from genome assembly GCA_011170035.1 of Teleogryllus occipitalis. Taxonomy (NCBI): domain Eukaryota; kingdom Metazoa; phylum Arthropoda; class Insecta; order Orthoptera; family Gryllidae; genus Teleogryllus; species Teleogryllus occipitalis. The sequence continues at coordinate 17,402 of BLKR01003678.1, read as the reverse complement.
CAAAGGTAGGAGAAGAAACAACGTTATCCTGTGAAGAGGATAATAACCTATTCTTCAGATGAAACTAAATGAAGACAATACTCCCAATGCTCGACAATTTGAGAGTGTGTATCGAAGTTGTCTTGTGGCCCGTGTTGATCCACTACAGCAGTCAAATTGTGTTGCATGTGACACACGTGTTCTTTTACTTGCTGTAAATGTATATTCGTGATTACGTGAGAACACCGATTCAACAGACAATTTTAATGACATAAATGTTCATATGTATTGCGATTTATGACTATGTCGAACATGTTGCGGAGTACTGGATGTGTTGTTCAGCAAGCATAAAAAGATTCAGTGTTGTGATTTTTTACCGATACTTTTTGCTTGTGATGTAAGAGATAAATTCGTCTCATATCCATAAGAATTGTAAATAATTCACCGCTTAATGCATCTTCTGATGCAATAAAACTGTGTAAACTTTCTGAAAAAGTGTATTGTGGCAAACAACACCTTCAACCCGAGAACATATTGCAATCCCTTAAATTCGAAGTTTTTCAGATGATGACAGGACAACTATTTGTTTAAAATGACCATCTTTTTTATTCTGTGGATGTAGATAAGAAACCTCATTACTGTGAACTGATATAACTACTTTTACATCAATCCGGCTTCACCAGAGTTGTAAAAACATTACTAAAAAGCAATGATGAAAAACCATCAGACAAGTGTTCACCAAATTAACACATTCCAAAGGCGAATAATGTAGTATGTAATATACTTTTTTTATACATAATTTGCATATTTTATTTCCATGTTTGTATGTTTTTAATAATGTATTAATGTTTGACAGTTTTAAACGTGATTTTGTTACTTTCATCTGGGTGTCGAACCCCCATTTCGACCTAGTTTTGCGTGCTGTTTCCCTTGATCCATAGAGCAGATGCTGAGATGGTCCTTGTTTCTGCACAGTAAATATAAGTGCATCCCTCACTATTAAATAAACCATATGTCAGGTTATCCTGTATTTTTTTCAAATATGCATGATGACTTTGAAAACTTGATATATTTCTACTAAAATTCATAGAATGAATTTTCAAGTAAAGTGTATTATTTACATTAACTTTTGTATAATTAATGCATATTTTAAATAATTAATGTGATTTCTAAGGAATTTCAATTAATTTTAGTTTAGTCCATATTTTATCAACATTCTTCAGGCATTGCCGAAAGGTAGTGTAGTATATTACAATGTATGAAAACAGTTATCACAAGTTTATTAAATAGGTATAAATTTTTACATCGCCTATACCGACTCTTGATGGGTCTCAAAATTTCTCAAAAAGTCTCAAATTTTTGTTAGCACATTTTCATAGAGATATCAATTTAATGTAAAGTTTTAAAAATTAACGTTAATAATTGGAACAGTACGACTGAAAAGTTAAAATTTTGTAAAATCAAGTGTCACTAAGAAGAAAACGCAAATTTAATTTGTACAATTAACAAGCAATATTAAGCTTCATTCTTTATTATATTAATCTGGATAAATTTAACATGTTTTAAATATTATATCTCTTCCAAATGCACTTCGATTCCGCGCACAATCTGACATTGCCCTTAGAAAACATGGCGGCTGTACTTTCAAAAATCTTCAAATATGGCGGGCACATCGCCTCTCTACAGATTTCTATCTCATTGGCTCACACCCATCCGCCTGCCCTATTCACTTCCACTTCTGTCCTTCCAGCCCCTATCGCACATCCAGTTCATGAATCTGCAGTACCGTATTTACCCGAATATAAGCCGACTCTGAATATAAGACGACTCATAAATTTTAAGAGGCCTCCTGAGAATTTTTTAAATTTGTAACTAATTCTTACTATTTAGTCAAAATAAAATTGCAATTGTCTTAGAAAGTAGAGAATTCCCTTGTTAATGAGAAAGCTAACACGTATTACTGAACTATCATTTTTTTGTTCCTTAAAATTATAATCATGGTTTTCGAGACTACCCACGTCATCTTCAAATGTTTAAATTAAAGATTCTTTCATTTTGGTCTTCCATGCACGCTGCGACATCATCTGACTTTTTAGGTCCCTCTGAATGTTTTGCGGACTAAATTGGCGTTGTTCATAGTCTTTCATCAGACGCCAACTAAGAACATTCCCTCTGGTGTCGCCAGATTTTGTATCCGTCCCGCACTTGTTGACGTTTCTTTAACTGTTCAAAACGCAGATTCGTATTCGCCGGGCGTCAAACCGAGTAACAAAACCTCCGCATTCATTTTTACGTTACGTATCACTTGTTACAATGCCATTCGTTTTGATTTTGATTGATTGATTTTTTCGTGTTTCCGGGCGCGTCAACTGCTTCGGTCATTAGTCCCGTTAGTGTAGTGCATGTTTCTTTCTCGGGAGATGGCGGTGATCTTCCCCCGCTGGATGGCGAGATCCGGCGCCGACCTACCGTCGGCTAGTGGGGTTTCCCCCTAACCAGGACTCTCCCACCAACGGGGCACCGCCCAAGTCGGGACAAGCTCTAAGCTCCCGACCGGTCTCCCGGAATATGTGGTGTAGTGCATGTTAGTGTAAGTGTGTATGTAATGGGAGAGGATAGGGCAAGGAATAGGAAGAACAGATCGCGCGCGGTCCGTGGCCCGTTTTGGTAGGGTACTGCTCCGGCAGTCGCCTGGTGTTGATCGGAGAAACCACGGAAAACTACCGATCAGAGCAGCCGGTCGCTAGAATTCTCCTCCAGACAGCGACTGAATTCGACCTAGCTGAAAAGCTAGTGTCGAAAATCCTGTCGCCGTCAGGCCTCGAACCTAGGACCTCCCGGCTAGAGGCGCTGCAGTGACATCAGTTGATGCACTGAGCTATCGCTACCGGTCTATTCGTTTTGAGATTTTCTCTTTGCAGGCCATTAAAAATATCGGTCTGAATTGCTGAGAATACTAACGCGAATATAATTACGTATTGTAGACACGCGGCGCGTATTACGCGCAATATTTTTACCTCCTTCGCAGTTTATTGTTACGTCAATATTTACGAGTTTCGTGACATGCAATGGCAATGTGAAAACTTAAACCCCTAACCGACTAGGCTTAATCTGCAAATAAATGACGAAACCCCATTTTTAGACAGAGATTTTTGAAAAAAAATGTGTCTTATATTCGGGTAAATACGTATTTGATCTTCCCGCTTTCTCACCCGCTCTTCCTTCACTCCCACCATAACGTTCCTCAGAACGTTTAGGAGGAGGTCGTTCGATAAGTAACTTGGTTCGCATACTAAGAGATGACGAAAGCAACTTCTGTGAATTTTAATTTAAAGCTACAACAATATACGGTAAAATGTCATTGTTGCAAGTCATTATCACTCTAGTTCATTGTTGGACAGAGACTTGAACAAAAGCGTTTGCGAGTCAATGTGAAAGATGGATAGAACTGGAATTCGTGGTGTTATCCAATTCTTTTTTATGGAAGGTAAAAACGCGAAAGAAATCCATGAAAGAATAGCGCCTACATTGGGTGATTCATGCCCTTCGTATGAGACGGTGAGACTTTGGGTCAACGAATTTAAGCGAGCATCGAAGATGCCTCAAGACCTGGGGCTCCAAAAACAGCTGTGACGCCAGAAAACATCGACAAAATCCATGATATTGTTTTAGCAGACAGACGAGTAAAAGTGCGCGAGTTAGCAGAGGACACAGGTATCTCAAATGACCGAGTGCATTTTAGTTTGCATCATGAATTGAGTATGAATAAGCTTTGCTCAATATGGGTGCCGCGATTGCTGATTGCAGAGATGAAACGAAATCGCATGAGAACATCTGTCGAGTGTTTGCAGCTATTCAAGCAAAATCCAGCGGAATTTTTTGTGTCGTTTTGTAACCATGGACGATGGGTTAGCAGTCCGAACCAACGGGCATCCAACTTGCACCAGTCGTCTACACCTTGGCGGAGAAAACCAGTGAAGAGCCACTAGCAGTAGTGGAAGACAAGAGATACTTGACGGCACTTGACTTGATCGAAGCTAAAGCTATTCCCCCGGCTATCACTGACAAGAAACCGAGAGAGGTTCTCGCAGATGTTGACTTCCTGCTGTCAGTCCCAAACGAAGGGCCGAAGCCCGGAGACTCAAATTACAACCTGAGACTTCATCCTTTGGTGTTTGACAATCCTGTACTTAAAGTGGCTGACAGGAGCAAGGAAAAGCGGAACTCCCGGGGCACTCCTATCAGGGCTAGCGCAGCTCGTGCCACAGAAAGACACACCGACGGATGGGTAGACAGACGTTTCTCAGTCATTCAATATTTTCGTATCAAGGACCCACCAAGCATGGATTCTTACTACACCATGTATTAGAAGATTTTTTCTAAATTTGGTAACTGAATTTATCCATTCCCCCCTGGATCCTGTAATGAGAATTTTTCTGGAAAAAATTCGCCATTTTTTGCGCAACATTACATCACCTTCTCTCAACTTTATACATATAAAAAGTTAAAGAAACGCCATAAAAAGTTATAATAGCTAGAAAATCCATTATTGACAATAAGTTAAAGACTGAATGGAGCTTATGTAATTAGACAGATTACATAAAAGAAACTCGACGTTTCAAATGATGAAAAACAATCATCTCGCGAAAGACTTGTCTCAAGTCTTGGTGTCCCAAGGACTCAGGAAACCATTCCTTCGAGGAATGCAGAAAAGACAATCAGAATTTTAAATGCATTATGTCTAAATTTTCAAAAGTATAATAAGAACATTTCATTAAAGTTCACAGTGCTCTAGATAAAAATTGCTGGCTATCAAAATGCTGAGAAACATTACATAAAACACAAATTATTAATATGGAAACAACAAACTTAAATTGCTGCCAGGTGAATTTGCAGTACTCAAGAACAGCTGCTCTAAATTTACTTCAACACATTGTGAGGAATGCGGGTGCCCACGTTCGTCCCACACGCCCACGCAACATGCAAACCACGGCTGTAGACGTGGTGACCGAGCGCGGCGCCATTCAAAAGGGGCGCGTCTCCAAGACTGTTGCGCGCAATGACCGCGGCACGGCGCGATCCAGGTGACGTATCAGCGATCAGACTGAGGAGAGGGAGATGACGTGCCGCTACTCCTACGAGGACGGCGGACACATAAAGACGGCGGGTGACCGAACATTGTTTCTTCTGGTTCCGATCGCCGTTCGAGCAGCAACTTCGATCCATAAATTCAGCGCGAGATTAAGTAGGAGTTTTTGGACGTCAGAGAGACGTATAGATAGTCACGAAGTTATTAGAATTTTGCCAGAGGAGAATTGGTTGTCTGTCAAGGACGGAAGCAAGTGATTCGAATTAAAGTTAAAAATTATTCAGTGGTCAGCAAAGAAGGAACGGTAATTGGCATGGTGAAGACGCAGTTACTTTCGATTAGAGGCGCTGAGTAGACTGTGACATCCTGTGCGACGCGTACGCTCGAAGTAAGCAAATACGCAATTATTCAATCAGTTGCGACATGCAAGGGACATTCGCACTCGGGCGTGAACGAAACGACGGGGCATGAAAGAAGCAGACGAGGACGTGAGGTGCCGTGAGAGGAAGAGGGAAGAAGACGGGAGCGGCGAAGGCGCCTAGGAATTGCCAGACGAGGACGTGAGGTGAAACGGCACGCGCCGCAGCCGACAGCAGCTGGCAGCTGCAAAGCCCTTCGACCGCCGGCCCACAGCCGGCGGCGCGCGCCGCCGTCACTCCAAGGTCGACTTCGAGGTGCGCAGCGGGCGGGAGCGGCGAAGGTAACGGCGAGCAACGCAAAGCGCTGAAATATTGGTCAACGTCCCGCCACCGGGGAGAACTTTAAAAGGGAACGTTGGTAGGGAGAGATGAAATAGTGCACGGAGCTAGCAGAGAAACTAAAAAATTTCTGCAATTTTAATTAATTTGCCAATTTTTATAATTAGAATTTTTATAAAAATTGTGTTGGGTTTTTGTTATTCACGGTGACGATAAATTATTTGAGAATATAATGGTTCACAAGTTGATGTTAAATTTGTTTTGAGACTAAATGTCGCAAATTGAACCCGGCGACACCGGGCAGGTTAAACACAAATTGGAGTAAATTTCATATGTAAACTGATCGACGGGAATTCCCAGGTTAAACATGCGAAAGAAATGAAGGTTTTATGCATTAAAAGAGAAAGGTACCATTGATTCTTGTTGTTCTGTGTATTTTTTTGTGTTCAGTGTAACCATTTAAAAGAGTTTCAGAATATTAAACACAGTTTAATTGACTTATGTGTACTTATTTGGATTTCCTCTTTACACCCCAAAAGATCCCAGTGCCCTGAGGTATCACAAAGATTGCAAGAGCATGATATCTGCGAATTCCCGACAGGCGCCTAGGAATTGGTGGGTGGGGATGTTCGTCAGAGCATTAATGCCAAGTAAGTTTACATAGTTTTTATTCAAGAACTCTGAATATCAAATTAGTATTAATTCCTCCAACAATTAGAACATTCGCAAGTGGTAATAGAAAGAAGAGGGTGACGATATTTCTTAATAAGACTAGATATTGCATCTATTACACTTTCAAATGAAGATTGTGTAGTTGTTAAAATCCAATATAGTGGCTTAAAATTATTTAGCGCAAACATGTATTTTATAAACAAGAAAAATATTGAAGACCTACGAAAATGGAAAAAATATTGAATTTACTCGAGGAAATACGGTTTATTAACTTCGGCAGATACTAATTCTCGTAGCAAACACTGGTGCAATAAATTGTACAAGCATGTGGGAGAAAAACTGGAGAAATTTCTGAACATTAATACACTACATGTACTTACGAAAGACACTGGAATACCTGATTTTGAGTTAGGTCGAGAAAAGTTGACATAACAACCTCCTTATAAAGTCAATTTCCGAATGGAATATTTATAATGAAAAGAGTTGCTCTGATCACAGAATTATTTTTATAACCGTTGGACACGTTCATGAAAGAATACGAGTTGTGAAAGCATTCAATAAATTCAACTTTCAACAACTTTTTAGTCCAGTCTGTAGGTACATTTTACCTGAAAAAAGATCATAAAAACTTTTTTCTTTGGAATTGCTGTATGTTTCCTGGCACTCGTTAAAACTAGAGCTCTGCATTCGGGCGATTACAACCGCTCGAGTCTCGCGGGGCTCGCGCCGACGGAAAGGGGGACCTTGGTGGGGGGTGATAGCCGTTTAACAGACATTTCGGCGCCGGCCGCCTTTCGGCTCTCGGTTTTTGTGCAGAACAGTCGGGCGTCGTCTTGCGCTCGAGCGTTGCAGAGTGCTCGAGCTTCGTCAGGCGCTCGAGCGTTACCGAGCGCTCGGACGCCGAGGCGTGTCGGGGGTCGCGACGTGGTCTCGGCCGCTTGACGCTTCCGAGCTTCGTGATTCGCTCAGAATGAGATTGGACTTCGTTTTTTTCTGTTTCGTTTCTTTGCGCTTTAGCGAAATATTTATCTAATTCTGCCTTAGCTTTCCCCCAAGGTAAGTACGCAATTTCCATCTTAGGAAACAACTTCTTTAACAAGTAGAATACTTCACTGCCACTGCAACTCAGGCCCTTTTTATGTCTTTGTTAATCCTAGGAGGCCTAAGGGGGTACATTGTGAACCCCAGGGCATGTTTTCGTCATTTCAGTTAGTGTTTCTATCCATTTTCTATAACTTTTTTTCGCCATGGAGTCCAAAATGTACCCCTTTAGTACTAGGTATCGTAGGTGGCAAGCAATGATCCTAACATTTTTCTGCACGAATCGTTAAGAGAGCAGTTTAAATTTACATATATATATATATATATATATATATATATATATATATATATATATGTGTATATAATTGCGTTGTTTTCCTATCTTATTACATTGTTCGTGGCTTCACACGAATGTACTAAATGAATATTTTTAACATATTGTGTTGTGTAGACTGTTTTTGCAAGATCATTGTTTTCAACAGTGATTACATTGAAATAATAAATTTTGTGTACGTAGGAATTTAGAGATTCATATACATCAACTATTTCGTATTGTGACATACCAATATGTCACTGAATATGGGACAATATTTATTATAAATGGCGTCAATTAAAGGGAATAAATTATGTGAATATGCTAGCATAGCAACGGTAAGAGAGCCGTCGTCAAGGTCAACATATTCATGGAGTGACAATCACGGAGACGGCTAGCTAATTCTATATAGAATTCTGGGATTGGCCGAAAAAGTAGTGACAGTCGTGAAGACGGCTAGTTCTTTTTGCAAGAAATTTAGAGACTAGCTAGGTACGAAAGTACATCAAATATTATCTGAAAATAAACAATCGAAATTAAGAACGGAGCTTTGCAGGGCTGAAAGAATACGAGAGACATTCATTCTGACTGATGCCGTGCTCATGAACGGATCGTGCTCCAATTAATGTTAGGAGTTTTTTTTCTTTGGGGACTTGTAAGCATCTACTAGGGGATGGATATTGAGAGAACATCAAAATTGGAAGTGTGACAGTGGAACTTAGAATATTTCATGTGAACGAGTTGGAGGGACATTGAGGGCTTGGGCGAAGTTGTCAGTGATTGGACTGGAATGTTAGCAGCAAATAGTTTCTTGATCTGATGAACGGTAATTGAAGTGAGCTTCCGAGAAAAGAAGAGAGAAGATGGTGTCTGGACCTGAGGACGCGCGGCGGCGTCCATCTCGGATGAAGATGGCCGAAAAAAGCGCGCGAAGACATAAGGTTGGAACGGTCATGACAAACATTTAATTATTTTGGGTAAAGTTATACAATATAAATAATTGTTTTAAATTGTTTAATAAATTTCCATGTTTTTGTGAAATGAATATATGATTTTTCATTGAGCCAATTCTAGCAATAAAGTAGCAAGATAGATATTTGCTTTTCAGATTCCTCGACCGAGTTTGTTTGAGTATAAATCATTCAGTTTATTTCAAAATGGCGCACCAACTGGGGCTCGAATTTCTTTTAAATTTGTCAGTTTATTTCAGTATCTACAACGACATATAAACAACGAATGAATGAAACTAAATTGGCGAAGTGAACGTTAAGTAGGTGATCAATGAAACAACATAAAATACTAACATATAACATACTAACAAATAATATTTAACATTAGTAAATTAATTTTTTTACATGTAAAACATTTGGTCTTAGGATTACGAACGTTAAAAAATGTAAACACCAGTTGTATTTACCCATTCTAAAAAGTATGCTATATCAAAATTGTGTCAGAAATTACTTTTATATTACTTCCTAATATTTGTACATGTTGCATTCTCTCTCATACCTGCCTTTACTTTTCGTGCGAAGTAATGTTTTCATGACTTTTAAATTTTGTCCGCAATATGTTCCGTACCTTCCAAATGAAGGAAAAAAAACAACAAAAAAACCAACAACGGAAGATCTAAACTAGATCTTTTACAGAAGCAAATACTACGTCATCAAATGTAAAAATGTTCTTGAATTTCTCAAATTTAAAATTTTTCTTAAATGGAAACGAAAAAACATTGAACGTAACATAAAGGGGTATAATTGCACTCCTGGTAATAAAACTCGCTCTTACCGTCGCTCGTTTTCTTGAACATAATACTCATGTAATTATCCCCTTCTTTGTCCACTAGTTTCGTTAATTATTAAAAACCATGTATTATAAGTTCGTAAAACACTTCATGATCATTTTATCTAAACGACGTATATCTTCCTCAACGTTACATTTCTTCTTTAATTTCTCCCTGGGTATACTAAGCTATCGTCGAATTTTGCCATCATATTTTAATTTAAAAGACATATCTCTGAGATATTTATGACTGAGATACTCCTCTCAATATATATAATTTATTATAATAATTTTAAACTGAAATAAAAATGAACTTAACACAATATTAAAAATACGTACTTCAAAATAAAATATCAATTCATTTCCTCTTGAGATTCCACGTGCGTTGCAAGTGGAAATATGATAAAAATGCTCCAGTAAAACCAATAATTTTGTTATTCAAAATTTCAGGTAACAGTAAACGATTCTTGCGGAAGTTGGATATAAACTTCTACACGCATTTCCTGTATTGACGTCGGATGTGAGGAGCTAGGGCCCTCAAAAAAAGGGACACACGTGGAGTTCAAAATGATAGAATATTCGAAGAAATAATACACGAAGAATATATCCATACATGTACGAAATTGATTGTTGCGTAGTTTTGCTCCCTCGAAATAACTGGGTGGTGGCTTCTGTTACGTAACGTACACTTTGGGGAAAGATACGTAGTTTCAAAGCATATTTCTTAAAAACTGATGTTTTCCAACCTAGATCGTGTACTAAATTATTATTACAGACCTTCTTGCGATATTCAGCACACAAACGATTATCTACAACGATATTTGGATTGTTCATTCAATATTAAGTTTATGTTACGCGTTCCGAATTCTTTCAAATTCAGTCAGACTTCATATTGCTCGTTGTGTATATTTTGTGAATTTCATTCCCGCCTGAGATATGGCAAATATTCTGGGGAAATAAGTCTTATAGCTCCCAGACGCTTAATTACAAAAACAACTGAACGAATAACTCTAATCCTAACCATGTGATTCTTGTACATGTGATTTTTGTAAAATAATGACTTACTCAAGGGCGGAAATATATTTTCATCAAACGCTGATATCCATAACACTCGACGTAGTAATCATATGTATAAGGTGTCAATATCAACAGTTCAGCTTCTGAGCCAATGACTTCCATCTCGATCAGGTTTTTGACGTTAAATAAATTTGTGTTTGGTACACATTACAGTTCGTATTACGTGACCTGTCCAGTATTCAATAAATAGTTCAGTAGTCTTAAGATTTAAAATCAAGTCGTCTAATATACCTGAACACGCCTAACGTACAAGTTACTAGTTCCTTCATCGACTAAGAATGGCCGTGCTATTCCTGTGGTTTCACGAGATATCTATTTTCGAAACAAAAAATGCTGATATTTGCATGCTGGTTTGGGGGTTAGGTCACGTTAATTCGTAACAACATTCTTACATAGCAATGTACTGGCATCGAACGTGGAGTCATTATTATTATTATTATTATTATTATTATTATTATTATTATTATTATTATTATTATTATTATTATTATTATTATTATTGTTGTTGTTGTTTCGTTTTACGTGGTCGGCGCTAACAGGGTCGGGCTCACTTTTTAGTGATTATCAGGACACATCATTTTTATCCTGATCTGGTGATGTCTTTACGACTGGATGCCTTTCCTGACGCCAACCACAGGCGACACACAAGCACATTCCACATAGACACCACACACACAATCACAAAACACACAAACCATGCCCGAGGTGGCATTCTCTAAGGCAGTAATGCCGTAACGGTTTTGGACCGAAAAAGCCAAACCCACGATCAATGTTCTGAGACCGCCACGGCACTACTGCCTTAGCGATCTCGGCTACCCGGATAACACACACATACGCACAGGCGCACACACACAACGCTGGACAAGATGCACAAGATATATTGTTGGAATTGAGACGCCTAGAGAAAGAAAGGAAGAATATCTCATGATTCCTCACTTGACTAACTTCATGTGACTAGGTCACTATTCCACTCTCCGCTAAGTAATACCTGTAGGCGGTTCCGCGGAGAGGATGGAGGAGAAGGGAAGTTCGGTTTTAATGAGTAAAAATCTCAAACGCTGGGTAGTACGGGCTACCTAGTGTTTTTGAAGATTTCCACCTACCCCTCGTAAAAGCAGACACACACACACGCACGAACATACACACACACGCACGAACATACGCACACGCGCGCGCTGGAACACACACACGCGCGCGCACAAAAACACACGCGCACACGCGCGCGTGCACGAACACACACACGCGCGCGCGCACGAACACACATACACACGCACGAACGCACATATACATGCACGAACGCACATACACACGCACGAACGCACATACACACGCACGAACACACACGCGCGCGCACGAACACACACACACGCACGAACACACACACACACGCACGAACACACACACAAACACACACAACAATGCAAAGCTCTCGATTCCACTCGGTGAAAAGAAGAAAGCGCTCCTTGTCGAGCCGCAAGTGGGCGTGCTTTATTGGCTAGAGCGGCGCGGGCGTGAGCGAGGCGCAGCCGGCGCCCAGCAGCGCGCCCAGCGCCGCGTGCGCGCGCAGCGACCACGCCGCGTCCGCGGGCGACCGCCCCCACACGTTGCGCGCGTGCGCGTCCGCGCCCGCGCCCAGCAGCACGCGCACCGACGCCGCGTTGTTGCTCTCCGCCGCCGCGTGCAGCGGCGTGCTGCCCAGCTCGTCGCGCGCGTCCACGTCCACCTTCCAACAATTCCATCCGTGGTTTGTCACAATCTCACAGCTCCACAAACAATTCCATACAAAACCATATACACCATACCATATACAAAGACATATCTCTCAACCCAGTTCTATCACTCCGTACCTCAAATTCCACACCTAAACAACTTCGAACTCCGGAAAACTCCTCATAGAACCAGAATAAAAAGGAGATACCCATACCAGGCATTCCTAGTCAAATTTTCTGAATTAGACTGTTTTTAGAGGTGTCTGGAGAAGATTTTCTTGCCCAATTTAGTTTGTGGTTTAATTTTAGGTAAATTAGAATGTAAGCCGTCACTACATATGTAAAGTATATTACGTACTGATCTATGTATGCTCCGTAAAAAACAACTAATAAAAAATATAAAAAACAGGTGGGGGAGGGGAGCCTTGCGCCTCATATCTAACTTTAATCAATGAGCTTTAGACAACAGTTTGCGCCACTATATTAGCGGGAATTTTAAATGCAGCCACATACCAAAATTATGACCTTACATTGACCTTATTGAAACAGATTTATGAACCATTTCTTTTAGATAATGCATCTTGAACGCCTTCTTGTTAGTTTTGGTTGGTTACTATTCAAAATTGTTACTTTGTACCACTTTCAAAATGTTTCTCAATACTTCTCGCTCTCCATGCAACATGACGGCCAGCGTCTGTTCTGGCTTTTCAAACGAAGTACCCGTGCTGTGGTCGCGTGGTCCGTGACGCAAACTGGCGATGTACAGAACCAGCTGAAATCGGTGCACCGAAGGAACCACCTATGTATGTATTTCCACCATAGTCCGTACTCGGTTAACCATTTTCCGTTTTATCGCGGTAGTAAGTCGATTCCTTCACGTAATGCTCTAAGGATAAAAGCCATGATGGAAATGCATGGGTGGGTTCCTCCGGTGCACCAATCGTAGCTGGTTCTGCGCATCACTAGTTAGCGTCACGAAGCACTGATCACACCACGGGCATTTCATTTGAAAAACCAGACCAGACGCTGGCCGCCATGTTTCATGAAGAGCGAGAAGTGTTGGGAAACCTTTTGAAAGTGGTACAAAGTTTTCAACAGTAACCAACTAAAACTAAGGTGTACAAGGTGTATCTACAAGAAATGCTTCGTAAATCTGTTTCAACGCCTTGTATGAAGTTGATGATTTTGGTATATGGCTGGATTTAAAATTCCCGCTAATATTGTGTCGCAAACTGGTGTCTGAAGCTCATTGGCTGAAGACGAATTCGATGCGCAAGAGCTCCCCCTGATAATAGCCTACATCTGTACCTGATTTCCCTTTACATAGAGTTTTAATATATGGGAGTGAATGTTTTCATATCAATCTTGTACAAACTAATTGTGCTAAAACAGCACTTACTTTCTTGCCCAAATTTTCACGCAAAATTACGCGAAAAGTACTCAAAATGTTCGAAAAAATTTACATAAGCTTATTTCAAATTCTAAATCTAAGGAACAGATTTCATTAAGGGAAATAATCTCTATATTCTTAATTTTAGTTGTAGGAAGACACCCAAAAAAATTGAATTTTTGCAATTTTCGAAAACCCCGAGTTTTAACGAAAATGAGATCTGTACCACTGTTAAACGACAACAAAATTTCATAAAAAACGATGGTCATTTTTTTGAAAATTTGGAAAATATTTCAGGGGCTTCATGTAAAAATATCCCCTAAAATTAAAATATCGATTTTAAAATCAAGGGGTCGCAACATCAGCCAGATCCATCTGGGAATATCAATTTTGGAGAAAATCTGAAAATTTGTTTTGGTGAAAAACGGTTTAACCGCTACCGTTTATCACAGACGGACGGACGGATAGACAGACATTTTGCCGTCATTCGATTTTTCGGTATCAAGGACCCAGAAAACATCACTTATGGCTACACCACGTTATAGAAGAATTTTTTAAATTAGCACCTGGATTCATGCACTTTTTCGTTCATCCGTTTTATCGTTTAGTAACTGAAAGTTGCTTTTATGAGAAAGATCATGAAATGACCTTAGCTGTTGACGCGCCCGGAACGAATAACGAATCAATCAAGCGCACCTGAGCGTCCCAGTCAAGGATGAGCGTCTCGAGCGCGGCGCGGCCGCGAGGCGAGGCGGCGGCGAGGTGGGCGGGCGTGTAGCCGTTGTAGTCGCGCGCCGTCGCGTCCGCGCCGGCCGCCAGCAGCAGCTGCACGCAGTAGGCGTGGCCGCGCCACGCCGCGCAGTGCAGCTCCGTCCAGCTCATCTTGACCGAGCGCAGCCCGCACTGCGCGCCCGCCGTCAGCAGCGTCTCCACCACCTCCGCGCACACCCCCGCCCGTCACTCCCATACGTTGTTCATTGCAAAGATAACGAACTGTTGGGGTTTAGCGAAAATCAAAACAATGCATATCACAAACAATGCCACCAAACACAACAGTGCAGTGATCACCGTAATGCCTTTTTGTGTACGGATAAGTCACATACTGGTTGAATATGAAGGAAAAAGTAGAACCTGGACTTCGCTTAACGCGATGCAAGAGAATGCCACTGTCAATTACATTTACAATGAGTGTGATATCCACTGTTTTCGCAGCAGCTGGGAAAGCACCAAAGTTCTTCGTCTTTCTCATTGAAAAGAGCGAACGGAAGGGTACTTCAGGTCTGTCTTGCAGATTCTTATCTCTTTTCTTGGAAATAGCCTTTTTTAAATATGAGAAGAGAATCCACAACCTCCACTTCTTTATTAATTTTGAAAGTGCTCCCTGTGGGGCCCAAGGATTTTACTTTGAATTTTCGAGCTCGTTTTATCTCTCCAAACTTTTGTCCAATCACCTCGGTGACCATTCACTCTACAGTTTCCAATTTCTTTTGCATGTGATACAAGTGAAGACGATTCTGGATATGGAGGATGCTGAGTTAACCACCCCACAGCTTCGTTCTGGCTTCATTTCTAGTTTTCTATGACGTACGATAATCTACATGTTGCTTGACCGTTGAAAATAGCACGCCAGCAAAGTCCTTCAAGCAGATGGTAGTGGATATGGATGTCCCACGAACCCACTTCGCCGAACACGGAGTCAGTAACTCCTCTGCAACTTGTCAGTCCTCCACGCCTTTTAATGTCATACATTACGGTTAGCTCTATTGTCATGTCAGACCACTTTTCAGTCCCAGGAGAATACGATCTAGATATTGCAAAATAACCATTTTGGACGTACTCGTGGAATTAAAAGGGATGAGTAGTCGGAAGCGCACGTGTCTTGCACATATAAATGAGATTTGGCTTGGTGACCACATGCATGAAAAATTGAAGCATTTGCTGGACAGAGCAGAGATTCAATTCTCATTCACCAGAATGTTCTGCTTCAACGAATGTTTCATGAGAGAGATCACATGAAAATATTGAACCCACAGGGCATAAGTGTGTCCATTTCCCTTTAAGGAGTTCAGCTCATACTTCTTTTTTTCATGCAGGGCCAGTTGAGAATTTTGCTTCATTAAATTCTGATCCAGTGGCTCATCTTTCATTTTCGGCAACAAACCGATACAGGACATTACATAATAATTGATATATTTTCTATATTGTAAAAAGTTTTAATTGGACACAAGAAGCGTGTATAGTACATATACACGAAACGTGTATAATGTAAGTGTTCATCAAAATTTGTTTGAAAACGTTTTTCTGATATCGTTTTGACTATCTAAACCCAGCGAGGTTATTGATTACACAATATTCTAATTGATATAAAATCATTGTGTCGGGATTAACCATCTTTCAAATAAGTCTCGTGAATCTCTATCAACTTCACGGTTGAAGCTATATTTGCCGGGAATCGCGTTATTTGCCAATTTATCATTGTCATTTTAATGTAATTACGGGAAGATCGCAACATTGCACACACGAACTCAGATATTGAAATATATGGAATAATTGATTTAATTTTTCATAAAGAATATAATAAAATGTACAAATTTGAGAATATATGCGAGTATTAATGCCAGCGAGATAATATTCATGTAAATGTTCCTAAAAAATAAAAAATATCATGCTACCAATCCTAAGGAAAGAAAGTTTAACCAATGTATCCAGAACAGTTATCATTCGATAAAACTTGGTGGATCCTGTAATCCGGAGATGGGAAGTAATCGATATCATTAGAAAAGTGTTTGTGCAAGAAATTTGTGTAGGAAAAAATGCAGTGCAGATCATATGCACAAGATTTCACTAACCGTATTCCTTCAGAACCTGAAAGCTGATTCATCCGACCTGTAGAGACCGGGTAATGCAGTGACTCATTATTTACAATATTGTGCGCAAGTTTTATATTCATGCTTCAATACTGATTTTTGTACATTCAGCATGCCTGTTCGCAACCAACTGATATCGACAGTTTTCATATTATATATTTTATGTAAATATTATTTCTCAATTTTTGATGCGTTTTTCCCGACTTTATCCTACTTCGCGACTGGGGGAAAGCCAAAGTCTGGCCCCAGACTGGATAGAAATTTGTCACGATGCTTTCGGGCGCGGTAGATGTCGACATCGCGATGACAAGCGCAAATACCGAGCAGGTCGAGACCGCAGCCTTGAGTGCGCAGTCGGCAAAATTATCATACAACCTGAATCTACAACCTCTAACAAAGGAAAGCTCCAGGTTCTTAGAAAATACATAGTTTGCATGTGATCCAGCGCACTGGCGCCCGCGATCGCGGGCATCGAAGCATTTTGTGAAGTTTGTACCCGCCCCAGAAGACGCGGGGCGTGTGCACACACGGGGCGTTCGCTGACACTCGAAATCGTTCGTCAAAGGGGCCGTGTAAATAGGGTCCAAGGTATCACTTTGAGCGGGATAGGCCTAATTAAATATTGTTAAGAGGCCTCTTTCTATAGCTTCACCAGAGTGAAAAAAACCTTCCACTGAGCATGCCCGATGAGGGCAGTGGTGACGAGTGATGGTCAGTGTGATCGCTGCGGCTCGAATTCGCCTCTCTTTATCGCCTACGCGCTTCCTTATCGCCGAGAGGGGAAATAT
>BLKR01003677.1:75000-135274 GCA_011170035.1 Teleogryllus occipitalis | reverse complement strand
AACACCACCGCAAACACCACCGCAAACACCACCACTAACATAACCACTAACATAACCACTAACACCACCACTAACACAACCACTAACACAACCACTAACACCACCACTAACACCACCACTAACACCACCACTAACATAACCACTAACATAACCACTAACACAACCACTAACACAACCACTAACACAACCACTAACAACCACCACTACCGCAGCCACGATCAGCACCACTCCTATTTCTGCCTGTGTCTTCACCACTACTTTTGTCGCAGTCATCATTACCTCTGCCACCACACCAGCCACTCTCCCCACCACCCCCTACAGCGCCGTCGCGTGGGCTGATGGGCGGCGATGTGGCGCTGTTGCGGTCTCCGCGAGCGAAGGCTGCGGTGGCGCGTCACAGCCAGTCGCGCGTCGGGGCGGGCAACGCCCCGTCAACCCGTCACACACGCCTTCGCACCGTCACACACACGCACGTACACGCACGCACGCGATGTCGATGCCCGCTGCGGCGCCGCGCCGCCTGATTCCGCCCCGCGCAGAATCGCGACTAATGGTGTAAAACAGAGGTTCGTAACGTGTGATTCACGCGGTCAGGCGAATTTGTGTTGGAGACGCATTTACCGGCTCTGATAGCTCAGTGACAACTCAGTGAGACATTTCAAATATATGTGCAATGTACGGGCAGTGAAATCAATTTTGTAGAGTTTCTGTCTTCACTGCTTTTTGTACTTTAATACTCACGTTTGGCCAAGTCCAATAGAAAGATCTCAGCTAATTTACTACTCTCTAATTATCGTTTCTTTGTGGGTATAAACTTGCTTAGTATTAACCCGCATTTACTCGCGCTGTTAAAAAATCTAACAATTCTGGATTTATTTCAATAGCATTTATTGACATCTTGCAGCGCATGGCAATATCGCTCGAGCAATGCCTTCCCGCATTATTCAACTCTGCATCCATTGATCGTGTTCTTATCAGTTATGCGAAGGGAAACAATCTGAGAAGGCGCTGATTATTGCGGAGCGTCGTGGTAGACGCTCACGAGCAAGCAATCGCCTTGTATTTCGATACGACTATCGCCTACACTCTACTCCCAGTTATTTACTCTGTTTTGTGTTTCGAGTGCCTGCGTGATTATCAGAAATGTTTAGTGTCTCTTCTTGATTCGTCTCGATTTGTATATAGGAACTAAGTTTATGGTAAACGTTATAAAGGAGAATTTTTTTGTCTAGGAAAACTTAGAAAATGTCTAATTTTAACGTGGCCTCTCAAGCGTTGCTCAGCGTCAGGTCCAGTTTGAGAACCACCGGAGTCATATTTTCGACACGATACTCGGGGTTCAATTTAAGCCTCTGTTTAGAGGAGAATTCTAGCGGCCGGCGTTCTCTGATCGATGATTTCTAGGGATTTTCCCCTATCAACTCTAGGTGAATATTATGTACGTGAAAAGACACGAGTCAACAATAACAATTTATTGGTTCAACTTTTTACAAGCGTGATCCAAATTACAAGTATCCAAAGACGTAGTCCGTAGTACAAAGCTGTGGTATCACAAAATCCAGTAGATGTCCAAAAAGTCGTGCACTGTCGTCCAAAAATAGCCGGAGAGAGAAAACCAAATAAACGTTGCAGAGTTCGCACTAGATTCACAGTCACTACTTCACTTCAGGATCGCACTTCACTACTGAGTGCCCCTCCGGCCGGTGCGGCCCGTTAAGAAGCGCTCTGCGTCGCAGATTCACCTCGGGCCTGCAGATCCGCTCGCCGGCCGCTCACTTCCCATTGGGCGGTCTTCGCGCCGGTTCGTGGCCCTGCTGCCTTCCGTAGCCGGCGTCCCGCGCTGCCGAATTGGCGCGCGATATGACTTCTTGTATATCGCCGCAACAGTGAGGGCCATAGTAATTTAGCAAATGGGTTAAGAATTACGGGAGATGTTTCCTCTTTGCATCCTTCTTACCCCTCACACACACTCATACACAGGTAGACCCACACATACATGCACTACACTATCCCAAATGTGGAAAGACTATTCGGGAATTTAGAGCTCGTTCTGGCTGGGGTGGTGAACGGTTGGGAGAGATTCCTAATTGGGGAAAATCCCGCAGTTAGGCATGTAAATCGAGACAGGATCTCACGCTTTTGCGTCGGAGAAACATTACCACCTCTCAAGATAACGTTCACTACACATACGCGACTACTGCCAAACTAATTTACCCTCCCCGAAACATTAAATACTCAATTAAACAATCAATATGTACTATAAAATTTCAAGTTTTGGAAATAAGTCATCATCATTGGCTTGGAAACGGGACTCATTGGTAGCAAATGAGAGACTTGTCCATATTCTGTTGAATAAATTAACAGTGAAAGAATTAACAGTGAAGAAATTATCAGTGAAAGAATACAATATAAGATTATTAATTACATTATAAAGTCTGAGAGCGTATTCGGAAATATTATAACGTCACGTGTTACACTGACTATATTTTTTTAAATTATTTATTTAAGGTCGCCTTATAAACAGCTAGGTCATTGGCGGCCACAGTTACAAAAATACAGTCTTTACAAATTCACAAACTAGTTACACATTTTCATGGGATACACATAAACAAATCCTAAATCTTAGATGTTATACATAGGGCAGCCAATGTATAGTCATTAGCTAAATACTATTTAGCATATTAAATTTGGTGAGGAGTTCTATAATGTTCTTTTGACCGGGATAAGAATTGACAATATTATTGTTCAGTATGAAAATAGCGAAAAATGCAAACATTTAGAATTTGCTCACTGAGCGAACTATTATTACTCGAAATATTAATGTATACTAAAACATACCCAGATATCTCAATGGCATTATTGATTAAAATAATATTGAATAGTGACTCAGTTCGAAGTATTCGTACCCGGGAGCGAAATTAAAGAGTAGTATTCTACATTTACAAAGAGGACATTGGGTAGCCATATTAGACATGGACGTATTGGATTAAATAGGAGGACGTAGAAATGTTCCAGGGCAAAAGAAACAATAAATATGGGACATCGGAGATTCCTAGAGCAAAATAAACACAGTTATAATTTGGGACGTGGACATTTGTATAATATAAATTTTTATTTTGAAATCGTCATCTAACGAAATTCAAGGAATATAGACAGCCAATGGTGACAGTTGTTTGTGAACGAAAACAGTCTTGAGTAAAGATGTTCACCTGAGACATTCGCAAATAATTATTTATGTACACATTCTAAGTTGTTTAACCTCAAATTTAAGACATTAGCGTGAACGGAACTTCAACATCAAGGCAAAAGATTACTGGTGGTAGACGCGATTCTTCGCGACTCCTTAGCTTCGACAACACGGGCCTACGAGGAGGACATCTCGTTTATAAGCTCGAAATGCCACTATAAAAACCGGTAGCGGTAGCTCAGTGTATCAACTGATGTCACTGCAGCGCCTCTAACCGGGAGGTCCTAGGTTCGAGTCCTGACGGCGGCAGGATTTTCGACACTAGCTTTCCAGCTAGGTCGAATTCAACTGCTGTCTGGAGGAGAATTCTAGCCGGCTGCTCTGATCGGTAGTTTTCCGTGGTTTATCAACACCAGGCGAATGCAGGAGCAGTACCCTAACAAAGGGGCCACGGACCGCGCGGGATCTGTCCTTCCTCTTCCTTGTCCTATCCTCTCCCTTTACACACACACTTACACTAACATGCACTACACTACCACATATTCCGGGAGACCGGTCGGGAGCTTAGAGCTTGTCTCGGCTGGGGCGGTGCCCCATTGGTGGGAGAGTCCTGGTTAGGGGGAAACCCCACTAGCCGACGGTAGGTCGGCGCCGGATCTCGCCATCCAGCGGGGAAGATCATCGCCATCTCCGGGAAAACATACACTACACTAACGGGACTAATGACCATAGCAGCTTTTGATGCGGCCTGGAAACATGTGAATAAATCAATCAATCAAAAACCACTATAAAACCATCTTGCAAGGCAATCTAAAAAAATCTTTGCAAAGAAGGTAACAGACAATATTTTTCAATAAAGAAAGGCCTTAATTTACAAAATATATGTTAAAATTGATGTCACACCAAATATACTGTAATGATTTACACGATCCCCGATAGTATGCGTTTGGATAATAAACAATTTGAAAACATTTACAGCAAAGGCGCCATAATAAAAAAAACCGATTGGGGAAGAAAATAAAGTGAACCCGATACTTGTGCAAGTTTTGACCATAGACATTAGATCCGGCTTTAATTTAGGAACATTTTAAAAGTTATCCCAGTAAAATCGCGTCAGGCAATAAGAAGTAATTGAAAATTTTGTATTTCGTATATTTGTGTTAAGGAGAATATTAATGGAGTCCATTGTTGGAGCGATGAAACGCTTATAAAGAAGAGGGTTTTTCGAATAATGCAAGAGAACGCGATAAGATATCAAATTCAGACTTTCGGGGGAAAAAGAAGAAAATTAGCGGCATCATGCAAAATTTATCCCATTTAAATATCTTGACGGGAAGTATCAAAATTTTAATAAAACAAATAAATTAATTCAAGCAAAAGTTTAGCAAGAAGAAGCGATTAGCGAACAATTGCAGTGCGTTCCGTTTCACATCCAAAAACGGAAAATAGGGAAAATAAAAGGAATTTGACCAAAGGAAAACAAGAGGAAAACATCGAATTTTAGGAAATTGCCGGGAGAATTTTATTAAAACAAAAACGGAAATAAAGTGTTTCGGGAAACGTTAAAAATTAAATATTTTGTGAGAACCAAAGTGACGCGATCGTCAGTTATCAAGCGATCGGGAAAAGTGTTGAAGCAAAAATAACAATGCTAAGTTGGAAAAATTTTACCAGAACGTGCCTAGACTTGGTGAAGGCAAGACGTGTATTCGCGTAGGCGATGTTTGGAAATTTTTTTAAAGTGCGGAAGTAATGGACAGAATTTGCAATAGTAACTGGGAATACTTCATGTAAATTATTTAATATTTCGTGAAAAAGAATTTCATAAAAAAGGAGTTTTCGGAATTGCTGTGAGATTCGGCAACGCCCGTTGGACTCGCGAGAGCGGGCGATAATGAGCGTGGCCATATGAGAAATTTTGCAACGGTGGGGAGCGCGACGTTGCATTTACGATTAGTGGCGCGGAATTCAATTCGGGACTCAGAGATTTTCAAATAACTTGGAATATTTATGAAAAAAGGTGGCAGCGTGAATTCCGACATGTTACGTGAACAGTGATGCGTACGCGAGTGTGTTCCGTAACTGGTGGCGACAACGGGAGGCGCTGTTGTGCGTGGATAATCGCACAAAACACCCGGATTCTTCGCGGAAGCAGCATCATACGTGAGCAAAAGTATTTTGACATTTGTTTTTTTTTTACGAAGTGAAGAACGCTCTGTCGAAGATCAAGTTATGTGATTAATAGATTTTTAATACGTAAATTTCGACAGAATGCATTCTGGGGTTTTAATCATATGTGTGAATGGCATTTGTTTTTGTTTGTTGTAAATAATCTGTGTGAATGAGAAAGTATATGTCCATGTTTCGTGTATTGTGGGAAGAGAATTATCTATTTGTTGTTGTTTCTTTTGTTGCTGGGTTATGTCAATGTGTGCCGTCAGAGGCACCAGTGCTATTACAGCACTAGATATTGTGAATTGAAGGAAAATACGAGAAAAGAGGGAATTTGAATAAATTTCATGGCCACCTTTGGGGTCATGATTTGTAAAATCAATATGTGTTCGTAGTCATTCACGTAGCACTAGAACTGATCCACGCACGTGAGCGCAGTACCTTGCTCGCGTCTGTACAGACGCACCGCAGACCACGCCCAGGTGAGTCAAAAGGCCAGGTAAGCTAGCAGACGGGCAATTGTGAGTAGGAGAACGGGAAGATTATTATATGTGGCAACCCAACGCGAGGCTGGTGTTTGTTTGTTTGTTTATAAGAAGGGCTAGAGCAGGGCAATCTATTACAAGTAGCAGTTTAACGTGCCGGGCTTGTAGAAAGTATTACAAGTGGCCGCACAACGGTGGGCTCGGGCTAGGCCGGTGTACGGACACGCCGCCGCCGGCACCCGTTACATTATGATAAAGTAAAATGTTGTAAAGTAATAGACAGACTCCGCAGACAAACCATTTGTGTTCTTAAAAGGATTAAATTTTCAGCATTACCTTCTCCCTACTATATTGGGACGTCAGCCCACATAAGTAATATAAGTGTAAAGAACATAGGAGTCGAGCATCAATAAATCACCGAGTTCAGAAATGCAAAGAGATTTCAAATTGGTTTCTACAAAGTCGGGCACATCGTGATAATTTACAATGATTTTACAGTCGTTTCAAATCGGCTATACCCAGTGAGGATCAAATTTTATTACAGATTTTATTAAATATTGATATTTTAAAAACAATCAATACATTGATTATAATGTTTTCATTAATATTCCGAGACAGAAAATTACTCGTGCAATTCATTGCAACCACTTCTTTTCATTTTCATTGAAATTTCATTTCATTTAATTTTTTGAAATTTATTCTTCAGCCTTTTTTATTTCTTTCCTGTATTTTTACTTTAATTAACTACTAAAGTAATGTATTTCAAATTTAATTTTCATGAGTATTAATTTCCAAGAACTGTGTTTAAATTACTTGGTTGACATTTCTGTAGTATAGATATTTAAATTATTGTTAACTTTAATAATCTTCCTGTATTATAGAGTATTTATAAAATATTTTTGCTAATATGAGTATTATCGTTACTTTGTAATCCTGAACATGGCTTCTAGAAGGTTCAAAATTAAGTTGAAACAAATATGACAAGTTAGCTTGAAAATTAAAAACACACTTACTACATTATAATACAATATAATAACACACTACGTGAAGCATTCCTCGCGCGTAGTATTTCAAAGGAAAATTTCAATATATATTTAAATTCGAAGTAACAACGCAACTATTAATGAAAGCAATTTTACATTGGGCGTTAAAGAGTACTCGTTCAATTATGCGTTTATTTGAAAATCACATGAAGAGATATTTTAAATTTTTATTATATTCAGTTTTTTTGTATCTAGAATGAATAGACAGTCAGTATTCTCACAAATGGGTCTAGTCAGGTTCCCAAGTTTTTCTTGCTATCTCCTTGTATTGTAACAGCACAGTGCATGCGGTTTCCGATGTTCTATTTTTATTGCTGAGTAAGGTCGCTACAGGAATACAGAATCTGATACTTCGTGAGTTTAAATGGAAATTGTACTACTCTTTCGCATTGACGTTGAATATATTTATAGATCACAACAGTCCAACTGTGAAACGACTAAGAGATTACATTTCCTTGTCAACCTGGTGGGACACAAAGCAACTGTGGCACCAGAAATAGCTTTCTAGGCAGAATAGCTCGCCCAGTTCATCGCTTTCCGCTTGAAAAGTTTTATAGTTTTCTTTAAACCTTGAATTTCTACAGAAGTAATCATTTCCGAAAAAAGTGCCGTTAAAAGTTTATCAAGCTCGATAAGCCCGAGCAGTTTGATTTACGTTCTTGTTGGACCATTAAAAAAATATTCGACAGTCTAGTTCTTTAACGTTCTTAACAAATATTTATTATTTTCCTGCTATTGCCGAACATTAGTACAAATTACAAAATTTATCTGAGTGAAATGTTTTGACATTGAAATTCACAGGAGAGATTAAACTTTTGTAACGTTTTCTATTTTCTGCAAGTGTCCGGTTACTGCTTTCAAAGTACGATTTTATCTTGTAACTAAGTTATTCGAGTATTGGAAACTGATTTTTTTAAATTCTAAAACTAATTAACTCTTTACTGACTTTACTAAAACTAATTAACTATTTACTGAGCACTACTTATCTAAAACTGATTACACTAATTTAAAAAAATTAGGTAGCATTAAAATAACTACATTATTCAGATTCTGGCAAGTTCTCCTCATAAAGTATTGGTTACATCGGATAAAATATTTTCAACGTATGGTTTAAATGATTGCACAAATGTCATAGCATGTAATTACGTTATTAATTTTATATTTCAGTGGACACGAATATGAACCGTTTGGTGAAATACACATTCGTAAGTAACGTGTTCAAATTAATAGTACGCAAAATAATTTAATGTATTAAAGCATTATATGTGTTATTGAGCTAATTAGCAGAACGCTAAAACTAAAAACATGGGAAGGTCTGCAATGTACTGGGTGTAATACCAGGAAATGCATTAATCCTTTACGGAATGCTGATATTACACTCGCATTAATATATTAATTATAAACAACTTCTGTAATTAAATTCGATATATATTGCTATTATTTTGCGGTAATTTATAAAATCCTTGCAAATACAATCATCTATTTTTTGAAGTATTTTTCCAAATTTGGCCACAAAAAATCGAACGATTATGACATAAATAAATCTGTTATTTACATTTCACCAGATTATGGAAATTCGGTTTGCCACTCAATAAATTCGAGAGAATAAAGTGTAACTGAAGAGAAATGCATTCTTGTATTACATTTACGTACATACACTCGCGGAGATTTTT
Source organism: Teleogryllus occipitalis (assembly GCA_011170035.1). Classification (NCBI taxonomy): domain Eukaryota; kingdom Metazoa; phylum Arthropoda; class Insecta; order Orthoptera; family Gryllidae; genus Teleogryllus; species Teleogryllus occipitalis. The sequence goes on along the minus strand of BLKR01003677.1, from coordinate 126,714 downwards.
GAAGACACAATAAAACCTCGCTGTACTGTTTTTGACTTTAAATAAATAAGTAAATAAATAAATAAATAAATAAATAAATAAATAAATAAATAAATAAATAAATAAATAAATAAATAAATAAATAAATAAATAAATAAATAAATAAATAAATAAATAAATAAATAAATAAATAAATAAATAAATAAATAAATAAATAAATAAATAAATAAATAAATAAATAAATAAATAAATAAATAAATAAATAAATAAATAAATAAATAAATAAATAAATAAATAAATAAATAAATAAATAAATAAATAAATGTACGGTTTGGAAAACAAAATAAAATTAATATTTAGAGATGGGATAATTCTTTACTGCATATCCAATTCCATGCTCGTTATTCTCGAATTAATATTCTCGCAATAAACATTCCAAAAATGGCATGGGATCAGGAAACGGCTCAATACAACTTATCAGTTTTGCATGTACGAAACAAAGAAAAAAACTTTATCGAGTAATTAAAAAAACATGGTTATAATTTCCCGTCCCAACTTATGATATAGGTTTCATATATATACACAAAACAAGCATGTGTGACTTGCTCCGGAAATGAAGGGTTTATTTACAAAAACACGAAACTAGAAAAGTAGAAGGCAAGTTTTTAATAGGCATATAAAACAGTTCCATTGAAATATAAAAGTAATGTCTACACAAAATGAACCGGACATACGAAGGACGGACATACTTCCATTAATATCTGACAAAATTTTCATCTTTAAGAACATTTACTCCATTGACTACATACAATAGTAGTAACTACATTCTTCTCTGAAACTATAAACCGGGACCTAGAAAATCGTAATGAGATTGCTGTTGCTAAATTAAGGTGAATCAATGAATTATTAAGTAACTTCTTCTATATAATGCACACGAGAAAGTGAAAAAACATAAATTCTACCGAAAACATGAGAACACCAAAGAAGACTGGAGAATATCACAAAATGGTTAAATTTAATATTTCCCTCTAGTCAGTTTTTTTAACTTACGCGGTTTAAAGAAATAGTTTAAAACATTTGTTTTTACTTCATCACATTGTTACCTTCCGAGAGTTTCAATATCCAGGCGAAGTAGAATCTGAATCTAGATTATCTACAAATTCAAAATACAGTAAAATTGTCATCTAATCTAATAATACAATTTTTCTTTTTTATATAGCTACGATTACGAAGACTATATATAAAATAGTTCTTCAAAAGCGGATACTCTTTTCATTAGTATTCATTTTAAATGGGTATCATTTTAAATTATACATTTAGAGACGGTAACAAATGAGCAAAATTCGAAAAGACCAGACTTCCTTTCAATTATTTCACGTTAATTTCCGCGAACCCACACGCTTCATTAACGTTCGCGTTTTGTCGAGATATTACCATGCGCGATTACGTACAGATGTCATCTATTAGTAGAGTTTCATGCAATATAGGACCCAAAATGTCTACCGCCAATGGCAGTTTACTTCTGGTCCCCAATGGGCTAATCGCGATCAGCAGCTGACCCACGACTGGGGCGTCCTACAGGGGCATCTGCCAGATCCCTTGGCCTCTGGTGGCCTCTCTTGGGTGAGAGAGGCGCGCAATCGGCCCTGACTTCGCCCACGCCTCCACCACAGGCACTTCCTCCGCCTCTTTACTGCGCCGCGCGCCGTGCCCCTGCCTGCGCCCCATCCCCCCCCCCCGCCATCGCCCTCGCCGTCGCCATCGTCTTCCTCATCGCCGTCGTCACTGTCGCCGCACCGCCGCCACTTGCCCCGCCCCACTCAGCACTGCCCCGCCAAGCCCTCGCTGTCACCGCCGCCGTCGCCGCCGCCGCCCTCACCGCCACTGATGCCTCTGCCATCCCCGTCGTCATAACTTGTGCCACAATCGCCACTTCAGTTTTGCCGTCGCCCCCGCAGACAGCCCCGCTGTCACATCCACGCCATTGCCTCCGACCTCGCCCCGCGCCGTCACCCCGCCAACGCCACCGCCGTCCCCACCACCGCTGCTGCCTCTGCTATCCCCGTCGCCACAGCTTCAGCCACAATCGTCGCCACACTTCTGCTGGCGCCCCCGCCATCGCCTCCACCGTCGCTCTCGTCGTCGACCGCGCCGTCGTCCCCCGCCCTCGCCTCGCGCTGCGGCGTCGCCCAGCCGTCTCCAACGCCGTCCCCACCGCCATCCCCACCGCCGATGCAGCCTCTGCCATTCCCGTCGCCACAACTTCAGCCACAATCGCCGCCGCCGCGCCCCCGCGCCGCGTATTATGCTAATTTCGCTGCCGCTCGATTGAGTCGTCCGCCTGGTAATTGACGTTACTATACAGAGCGTCCGCGGCCCTCGCTCATTATCAAATCGCCATTACACGGAAACGGGACGCGGCGGGACGGACAGGCCGAGAGGGGGTGGGGGTGAGGGCGGCGGCGTCTAATGCATATGGTGCCGAACGTCCGACGGGTTACCCCCGGCCCCCGCCACACACACAAACACACACACACACACATCCAGCCACACACGCGCGTTAGTTACAGGGCGAGCGGGAGGACGATCTCGTGGTACAGAGATCAAATCTAGGCACATTTGTCGGGCTATTCGCAATAGAGGGGGGCTCATCGCATACGCGGCATTTGATTACCGTTTCAGAGACCGCGCTAAGTGGATAATTTACGCTGCTTGATTTTGAGGATTTCCCTTTTTGAATCTGGGGGAGAGTAGCTGTAATCCTAGAATGCTAAGCATTCGTCTGAGAGGGCAAAATTCCGTAGTATAATCTTTCGTGAAAAAGTACTTCTGCGAAGGAAACGTAATTGTTCTCAGTTCTTCCTATACTGCTTTAGAGCATTTTCGCAAAATCGACGCAGTTACATATAGGTTTCTTGCAGTTACATAGGTTATATCGTCTGAGAGGCGAAATATTAATAGCTTAATTAATGGTGTACGCATTCGGAATTAATTTTTACGGTCTAATCAAGCATTTGTATTATTTTCTTTCTATAAAGAAATAACCGCATTTATGTGACGTCGAAATACTTTTGTTCGCTACAAATTTCGTGGTTTAAGAGAAATACAGAAATATGGGTAGAGTTACATTTCAAACTTATCTTCAAAAGCCTACTACCTATTTGAAATAAAAGAAATTATATTCCAATGATTTGCAATAAAAAATGTTTAAAAATGTTAAACTGGCTATTAATAATATAAACAAATTGTGATCTTACAACTATACATACACGCTCGTATTATTTGTGATGGTTATACAATATTACAATATTGCAAAATATATCGTACTAATAGTTCATTCACTTCATGAAAAACTCTTCAAATCAAAGGCAAAAGATTCTAAAAATAAACATACCTGTAATTCTAGAAAATTAAAAAGTTTTGATGCAAATGGCACATGTACCACACAATACATTGAATTGTGCTCTATTCTAAAAATGTTTTAAAAAAATAGGAACTGACTCCTTAAAATTATTACTTCTAAAATCTTTATTACTATTATCAATATTACTATTGTAAATCTATATTACTATTATCAAGAAAAACAGATCAGTGATCACTGAGAAGGTGCATTTTCAAAGGTTACTATTTATGCAGTAACGTTCAAATTTCGTAAGTGTTGTGTCTGAAAACGAGTTGTAAAATCGTATTGAAGATTCTCTGGTTGTTTTAATAAACACAATGCACAGGTTTACAGAAAATAAGTAAACAGTATATTGCAATAATACTTGATAGCATTTTGAAAATATTAGTGCGTTTAATAATTCATACTATCGAAAAGTAATAGAAGGTACAATTAAGGTTTAGTGAGCTCTATTTCCAGTAATTCGAAGATTTGGTTGCAAACTCCAAAATAATTCTTTCACGCAGTTGGTGACATAATATTTATTAGTCACAAACTTGCGACGTAAATCTATTCAGCTGCAGCGCCTCTAACTGGGAGGTCCTAGGTTCGAGTCCTGACGGCGGCAGGATTTTCGACACTAGCTTTTCAGCCAGGTCGAATTCAACTGCTGTCTGGAGGAGAATTCTAGCGTCCGGCTGCTCTGATCGGTAGTTTTCCGTGTTTTCTCCGATCAACACCAGGCGAATGCCGGAGCAGTACCCTACCAAACGGGCCACGGACCGCGCGCGATCTGTCCTTCCTCTTCCTTGTCCTATCCTCTCCCTTACACACACACTTACACTAACATGCACTACACTACCACATATTTCGGGAGACCGGTCGGGAGCTTAGAGCTTGTCCCGGCTGGGGCGGTGCCCCGCTGGGGGGAGAGTCCAGGTTAGGGGGAAGCCCCACTAGCCGACGGTAGGTCGGCGCCGGATCTCGCCATCCAGCGGGGAAAGATCACCGCCATCTCCCGAGAAAAAAACATGCACTACACTAACGGGACTAATGACCGTAGTAGTTGACGCGCCCGGAAACACGAAAAAAATCAATCAATCAATCAAATCTATTGAGACAAGCGACTACCACCTTCACGAGCAATCAGATTCCTATCTTGCATCCTCGATATAAGTAGGGGGTGTCTCCTCTCGCTTGGGTTGGAAATAACCCGGGTCGTCGATATGATGGATGAGCTTGCAGACAACCGCGCCTCTGGTAGCGCTATTTCTGGGGTGCGCGCGGAAAAGCCAGAGCCTTGAGGGACATCATGCCACGCCCCCGTGCCGCCCTCTGCATCCAGTCTGTCTGGCCCCTCCTTCTCCTGCCCTGTCTTAGAGCTAAAATGTGTCACGTGTAAGAGTTCCTTAAGTCACCAGTCTCGTCTGAGAATGGTGAAAGATGAAGGTGACCATTGTAGAAATCACGACCGTTAATAAGTAGTAGGATAATGGATCACGGGATCGGTCAATTAATGAATTACACTAGTTTGCCAACGTTTCGGAATATTTTATTCCTTCATCAGGGCTTACTAATATGTATTAGTATATGTATTAGTAAGCCCTGATGAAGGAATAAAATATTCCGAAACGTTGGCAAACTAGTGTAATTCATTAATTGACCGATCCCGTGATCCATTATCCTACGAAAGATGAAGGTATTCTTTGTGAACATAGGTAGTTTTGACCTATGCATTTATGACATAATATTAGATAAAATATTTGGGATAAATATGAAAAGTGACCAATATTTTTGAGGTATTGATTTTTGTTTGATTTGACAACCTTTCGTTCTTGTAGTAACTGTCGTCTTCAAGAATTTATGGTGATTTGTAACCTAAATTTCATTTGGGAAAAGCAAATTCCGCAGATGAAGGTTACCGGGAGAAAAAATATCTTGCCTAAATAAAACTAGAGCGCGTGTGATTGTCTCAGTTAATAAACGAGATAAAGTAGAAAACCCATTCAAATAATTCGTCACATCACAATATTCACTTGTAAATTATATTGTTGTATCATGTTGTAATAAATTAGTATTTAAAATGTATCTAACAATAGCAGATACATATTCAAAATATCGCCAGGTTTTAAGAATTGTTTCAAACATTATTAATTTATTGTTATTATAAACGCGCATAGAAAATTACTGCGCCTATTACAAATTGTCTTCAATGAAACTTTCAGTAAAATATTGGTTTTTCGTGAAACATGATTGGTAATAATGAGGAATTTGGAAAATATTGAATCATACTACGTATATTCTTAAATTAGAAATCCGAACAGATTACATTGAACTCGTTCACTAGTTAAAATAATGAAGTATAAATAAACATCAAGGAGCAAAGAAAAGCCCCCAATTTTTTTTCATTAGGCAACTTATTCAAAAGCTGCGGTAGTGAAAGAAACGCATTAACAACAAAACGTGTCAATAAGAGCGAGAGACGTATATTAATCCGCTATCGTTTTAATTGACAAAATCCTTCAACGGAAATTTAATGCGAAAGAGATATCGTCCATCTCTAACAAAAACCACGGAAGCTAAATATCACTTCTTGGTATTTCATGGTTCAGTTATTTAATCGACTTTTCAGAGAAGTCTGGTCAGCATAGACTTCTCAGAAAGACCTATGCTGTAAATGTGCAATACATTGCACAGTCCATCGTTACAGTTTGCTTGATGAAATGTGATAGCAAATAATCTTTCAAGAGAGCGTAAACAGTTTAGTGTAAACGGTAGATCAGTCGCGACATGTATAAAGTTAAGATGATTTTCAATTCCTCACATGTCTAGTTTGTTTATCAAAAATAAAACAAATTGTAATGGCCTTCTAAAAATAACGGTTTTCGCGACTGAAAAATTATAAAATGAAAAGTTTATCATGATGAACAGTGGTGTAATATTTCATACTTTAAAAAGATTTCAGACAAAAGATGTAATTTATTACGAAGTCTTGTGTTGTAAAAACTCTGTTGGAAATGAACAGCTCTGTACCGTAAAAACAGACAGGAACAATTTTTCGAAGAAACGAGAGGTTTTTGCACAATTGCTTAAATTGTGCACAAGTGCTTAAATTTAATGTAATATACAATAAAAAAACATTTCTCAAAAAACACACAGATTTGTCGGGCGCGTCAACTGCATTGGTCATTAGTCTCGTTAGTGTAGTGCATGAGTTTTCTCGGGAGATGGCGGTGATCTTCCCCCGCTGGATGGCGAGATCCGGCGCCGACCTACCGTCGGCTAGAGGGGTTTCCCCCTAACCAGGACTCTCCCACCAGGGGGGCACCGTTCCAACCGGGACTACCTCTAAGCTCCCGACCGGTCTCACAGAATTTGTGATAGTGAAGTGCATGTTAGTGTAAGTGTGTGTATAAGGGGAGAGGATAGGAAGAGGAAGGACAAGTCGCGCGCGGTCCGTGACCCGATTGTTAGGGTACTGCTCCGGCGTTCGCCTGGTGTTGATCGGAGAAACCACGGAAAACCACCGATCAGAGCAGTCGGTCGCTAGAATTCTTTTCGAGACAGCGTCTAAAATTCCCAGTTGAAATCGTGACGTATTCTCATTGCACATCCCCCAGGGCCTTAATGACGCGCGCGTGCCGGGGCTGTCGTCGCCGCTGCGAAGTGCGCGAGTGTTCGGGCGCGTCAGTCCATCTGTCGTGCGGCGCCGCGCTGCCGGCGGCGCCGGGAGAGCAAATATTTTGGCGGCGCCCGCGGCGAACGGTCTTTGTCAGCGACCGGACGCCACGGCGCCACTGCGCGCAGTGAGCCCAAGCGAAATCAGGTTGGTTGGTTGTTAGTGATTACGGGCACGCTTCAACAGCTTACCCATTAGTCCCGTAAGTGTCGTGCATACTTTTTTTCGGGAGTTAGCGTTGCACTTCCTCCGCTGGATGGTGAGATCCGGCGCCGACCTACCGTCGGCTAGCACGGTTTTTCCCTAAACATGTACCTCCCACTAGTGGGGCACCGCCTCAGCCGAAACAAGTTCTAAGTCCCCGACCGGTCTCCCGGCATGTGTGGTAGAGTAGTGCATGTTAGTGTATGTGTGTGTGTAAGCGGTGAGAATAGGACAAGGAAGGGGAATGAAAAATCGCGCGCGGACCGTAACCCGATTGTTAGGGTACTGCTCCGGCGTTCGCCTGGTGATGATCGGAGAAACCACGGAAAAACCACCGATCGCCACCAGAATTCTTTTCCAGAGAGCGACTGAATTCGATCTAGCTGACAAGTCGAAAATCCTGCCACTGTAGGGACTCGAACCTAGGACCTCCCGGTCAGAGGGACTGAACTGGCAGCAGTTGATGCTCCGGATCTCTCGCGCTCAAAGCGAAATCTTGAGTGTAATCTTTTCTGGATCTTTTAAAGGAAGGAATTCTGAATTCTACAGATTGTCACAGATTAATTGTTCATTATTTTTGTGTTTCCGGGCGCGTTAATCGCAATGAAAATTAGCCCCGTACGTGAAATGCATGTTTTTATCAGTCTTGGTAGCGGTTATTATTCCCCACTGGATTGAGTGATCCGGAGCTGACCTACACGCCTGATCGCGGTATTTTCCCCAACCAGGTATCTCCCTCCAGGGAGGCACCGCCCTAGTTGGGACATGGTTTAATCTCCCGACTGGTCTTCCGACAAGTAAGTTGGTGTATCGCATGCAAGTGAAAGTGCATGTAGGTATAGGGGTAGACACAGGACATTCAAGAGGAAGGAAAGATGGCGCGCGGTCCATGGTCGGTTTGTTAGGGTACTACGCCGACTTTCGCAAGGTGTTGATCGAAGAAACCACGGGAAACTACCGATCAGAGCAGCCGGTCGGTGTAACTGTCCTTTAGACCGCGGCTGAACTCGACCTCGCTGTCTAGTTAGTATCCGGAATGCCACTGTCATGCCTGGGACCCTACGTCCTCCCGATCAAAGGGTATGCACTCAGAAAAAAGTCAGTAACTTTTAAATTTGCCGTATGGACACGCGAAGATGATTACATTTTGCTAATGGACCATTGGTGGAAAATTTCAAACAACGTAGTTACACTGTGACGTTTGCCCCTGACCGACAGACAGCTGTTATATGGTTTTTGGTTTTTGACGGGTTTGATGGTTTTTGACGGGATGCATGAAAACCCGTCAGGTTGAAAACCCGTCATCTCGATCAGGTTTTCGTCCAGTTTCCCTGACCCACTGAGCAAATGCTTTGATGGCCCCTTGTTTTGCTTCAGGACGTAAATGTAACTTCACTATGCGCACGTTTTGTTGAGCAGAAAAATCGATTGTTAGCAGATTGTTAGCACGATTGTTAGCAGAAAAATCAAATTTGTAGTTCGTTTACCGTTGCAAATAGGTTTTCTATAACTGGGGAACGAAAATGTCTAGCTTTTCAAATGTTACTAATCTCGCGCTTTAAAAATTTTATTATTATTATTATTATTATTATTATTATTATTATTATTATTATTATTATTATTGTTGTTGTTGTTGTTGTTGTCGTTATTATTATTGTTTTTGTTGTTTTAATTTTCATTCATATTTCGACTATCGTTAGGATGGGATTCTGGTACTCAAGAAAACGTGCGCAGATAAGTTTTCTCCCCCATACGTCATACACAATTTTTACTGTTTTTTGACCATATAAATCAAATAAACCTCTGGCAGCGTCCGAACGACACCTGCTAATAGTCAGTGCGTTTTGAGTTGCCTACCAATAAGATTCACATGTGTAATTTCATTATTTGGAAATTCCCACCACGTGATCTTTGGGAATAAGTGATCGTATTCAAGCCTCTGTATACTCTAGAAATTTGTACATTATATTCTATTCTCTTTACACTATAAAACTAGTAAGAGCCACGCTAACATTCCGCACTTTCTAATAAACGTTTTAAACCTGAAATTAGTTTTACATTGGACCGAACTGCCAACTCTTGTAACAATCGTGCTGCGGTGGGGGGACACCTAGAAAAGTTAAATCTACACCATTATAATAATCGAAGGGCTGAGAATGACTTCTTTAGTAGATTAAAGCCTAAAAATGTAGCACGTGCTCCTTTTGAGGCCCGAAAATTTAGTTGAATAGGACTCATTGTTTCTGAGATATGGACGATAGAAACTTATGTTGCAGTGTTGCAAATGAAATTTGTTCTCCATTATTAGTTCTTTAATAAATGTCCGATACATTTTTTTGAACATTTTGGTAGTTCACGCAATTTTGGTGAAGCATGTGTTGTAGTAAAAATACCGAATACAAGAATTTCTAAAATATGACTCTAGATTATTTTCTTTAAACGTTTGGTAGAGATAGTGCTAGATGCACTGTATCAGATGTCATAAACGCGATTATGCTCTATATTTTTCAAAAATACACAATTGTAATTTTTTGACACCCCTCTAAAGTCGTTAATATTTTTACATTAAGGCGATTTGTACACATAATTGAATTTGTTAAAATAAATAATGTCTTATAAAGTTCCACGAAAAATCGAAAGTTATCTGTGAAAATGAGCTCAAAAATTCATATTTTCAGAAATGGCAAAACGCCATTATTTAAAAAATGTTTCCAAATATTTCCTCAATAATTTTGTGCACAATGATCTGTATAAGATACAAAAACATTTTGCCGTATTCTTTTGTTTTTTGTTTTTTTTAATTACTACTCCTCAAATCTATTATTAAAGAAATATTTCGAATCTAGCATTAGGAAAATCGAAAAATTGATAAAAATTGATAAAAATTCAAAAAATTTATTTTTGGCAGCGAGAGATAGCAGCTGGCAATGGGATGGTGCAAGTCCGAAGAGCTAGAATAGTCCAAAGAAATTAGAAACTAGTACGAGAATGTCTGTGCCATTCTGTAGTACCACTAGTTTTGCATAGAAGCAGTGTGTATAGCATATTTGCCTTGTACTAACAGACACTTATAATAGATTATAATAGATCAATAAACTGTAGTACTGGAAATTGAGTGTAGTAATTTACACCACAGGACTATCAGGAGAGCCTATTGATGTGTTCGAATTACATATCTCTTGCAACTTTAAGTTAACAGGTACTCCGCTCACTTTGAAGATCTGCCGAGCAACGCAATAAACGCAACAGCGCCCTACGAGACACTCCCAAAAATATTAACTACTTGTGGGGGCGGGGTCTCCACTCAGCTGACGGAAGATTGAAATCATCCACATAGTTTCATGAGTTTCGCGGCTCTCAAGTCGTTAGTTGTTCCAAAGAGGGTGAAGTGGGGGCGCGAGCGGGGTCTAGATCTCCCGGCTATCTTCTGTTCGATTCTTGATTTGTCTTGGGATGATCAATGACCTAAAGAGAGGGTTCATTCCGACTCCGAAGTCAAAAGAATATTTTCCGATTGACCAACTTCAGAGCAGATAGCTTCTCGCTACAGGTTATTGGTTATCTGTTTTTAGTCAACGTCCCGTAAGTTGGTGGGCTGGAAGAAAAAAGTGTTTGGAGGAAAACGTGTAGTAGAAAGGCAAGTAATATGTTTTATCGGTGAAGATTTTTTTACATCAAACGAGGATTTTACATGAAGGCGTGACAATCAAGAAAATTGCAATTCAATGGAAAAATGTACTTCTGCGTAACTTTTATGTAGAGCCAGAGATGCGAGTTTGTTTAAAAACATCCGTTCTGCATTTCATCTGTTAAATTGGTTTGTCTCACATTAAAAAAAGCTTTGTTCGATTTTCTTCAGATATGGTAGTATATTGAATTCGATTAAATCTACTTGTGTTTACGGTTTTTTTATGCAAGGTCTACTGTTCGAAGAACTTCCACTTCTATAAGTAATAACAGTATTGTCATAGTGCTGTAGTTATTGTTCACACTTATATTGTTATATTATTACATCACCAACATTATCATTATGCTCTCCACCAAAGTCTTTATTTTGCAAAATCTCACCTTCATTTTTTTTACTCTTAACATGTCAAAAACACATAAACCGGGTTGAAACGAATAAGACTGTTTATTCGCGAACACTGTGAAAGTTACTGTTTATTCATCAACTCTGTGAGAGTTTGTTTACTTTCAACATACATTTTCACATAACACAAATATCCTCATGACGCAGTATTTTTTCTCCTTACCTCCAAATGAATTAAAATGTACAGAAAAGTTCATTTTTACTTTTCCACGCTACTCTGTAGGGTAGAAAAGTATTGAAATAACCTCAACAATTTGATCTCGGCTATCTGTCAGAATCTTCGTGTTTTAATGTCCTTTTCAGCTGTAAACACACGTCAGTATCGGATTCGGTGGTATAACGGTCAGTGTACCGGACTGTTGTACCCTGTTGCGGGTCAAACCCGTTCGATGCCATGGATTTTTAAGGGCGAAAAACGTACGTCTTCCTCCGTATGGGACGTAAAGCAGGCTGTTCCATGTGGTAGATTTACAGCATGTAAAAGATCCTCAAGTCTAAAAGAAGCCTCTGAGCAAAATTTAGATTCGCCTGTTTCGACGCCCAAGATAATACCTCCTTTCTCCGCTAATGGTGAAAGGAGCGTAGCGAAATTAGCGTGGTCAGGCGGAAGAGCGGGCCTGATTGCCGGAGTCTCGCCACGTAAAATAAGGCATTAATTATCTAACTAAATGAACTACAGAGGTAGCATTTTACATCAACATTGTCGATATTATACAAACATAGGGTGTACAGATGTACTAGTTACAGGTCTATATCTGGCCAAGCCGTTCATTCACTGTAACAAGTCGTTTATTGACCCCTAAAATTCAATGCAATTATTAAATATAATTACATTATTATTATTTACTTATTATGCTTACTGTACTGCGCCTACCTCGCACTTGCGCTTTATCAGGGGGAATTCACTCCGAGGTGGGTACCTAGGTGCTAGCCTCTATCCGCACCCCTCGCAGGTGTAAAAGTACGCCTTTGGGCTGGTATGTGGATCCCGTTAGAACGCAGTTTATCCTCTCGGAAACTTGCTCATTAAATGCCTCGGTCGGGACGTTCTGTCATCTTAGAACTCCTAGCTCTATAGGCTTGTGCCGGAGTCAAATCAAAGCGCCACTCACGTGCGCAGGGATAAGTCCCTTTTCTAAACCCAGAGTATCGGGCCACTGAGGAGTCAAGACCCCAGCAGGTTTTTTTACTCGAACTAAGATCCGAGCGGTTTGGGGATCTCGTGCTTCCTCACCACAATCACCTTTGTGCTGTCAACGTGAGTACCACCGGTACCTAGGCAACCTCACAGGGTGGGGGGTCATGGTCTCCGTCTGGTATTCTGTATGTGGGATCCCGAGCATTACGAAGAACGTCCTTCACCCGTGTAAATTTCGACGCGCCAGGAGTTCAACAGGTAGGTTACCGGGAGAACTGGCAACACGAAGCTTAGCAACTCCTACTCACTACCATCCCCTTGAAGCTAACAACGTGAGTGTCACCGTGAAACTCAGGGTCGGGGTGACCGTTTACAAGTCTCCACCAGAAACCAAACCCGCACCGGTAGCGGGAGCTCAGTGCATCAACTGATGTCACTGCAGCGCCTCTAACCGGGAGGTGCTAGGTTCGAGTCCTGACGGCGGCAGGATTTTCGACACTAGCTTTTCAGCTAGGTCGAATTCAGCTGCTGTCTGGAGGAGAATTCTAGCGACCGGCTGCTCTGATCGGTAGTTTTCCGTGGTTTCTCCGATCAACACCAGGCGAATGCCGGAGCAGTACCTACCAAACGGGCCACGGACCGCGCGCGATCTGTCCTTCCTCTTCCTTGTCCTATCCTCCTCCCCTTACACAGACACTTACACAAACATGCCTTACACTATCACATATTCCGGGAGACCGGTCGGGAGATTAGAGCTTGTCCCGACTGGGGCGGTGCCCCGTTGGTGGGAGAGTCGTGGTCGCGGATCTCGCCATCCAGCGGGGAAAATCACCGCCATCTCCCGAGAAAAAAAACATGCACTACACTCACGGGACTAATGACCTAAGCAGTTGACGCGCCCGGAAACACGAAAAAAATCAATCAAATCAATCAACCAAACCCGTCTCCCGGTCCCGGTCTTGGTTGTCCCCTGCAGGGTATTACCCGTACCGTGTTTGGTTTGGCCCCTTGTGGCCCCTTGTGGCCCCTTGTGGCCCCTTCCGCCCCACTGCGCGCAGCCGCGTCGAGGGAGTCAAAGCGGCCGTCCGCATGATTTACGCCGGGCGTTTGATTTGTGGGAGGGCTCGTGCTTGCCGTTCGCCGCCGCGCCGCCGCGCCACCGGGCGCTCTGTAAACGAGCGGACGCCGAGTGATACTTCAAGGCACTGACCGCGGAGATGGATGCCACTAATAATAATCAGTATCGTTCCATAATAAACACAATATACAAATGGTGTTTGGCTATGCTAATTCTAACGGATGGATACTCGAAAGGAGAAGTTAAATTTGGTTTCACAAACCAAATTTCACAAAAGTTAAATTTGGTTTCACAAAGTTTCACAAACCAATGAATGGATTCTTAATACAAATATTCTATTTGGTTTTGTAATCGGTTCGCAACAGCATTTATTAATTAAATTTTCTAACATTGTCAACCATGAATAGGAATATTCTACATCCTTTTCTCTAAAAAGAAATAGAATTTTGGTAGAAATATTTCTGCTAAAGTGACTTCAAGGCAATACTAAAGAAGACGATTCAAACATTCTCAGACTTTGGATGTAAGTATGATCACAAAATGGGATGTTTTCATTTGAGAGGTTTTTTTGGAGAATATATTTAACAGCAACAAACTTCAGATTCAATGCTTAGGACAAAAAACGCGGTTGATAATATACTTTTTCCTTGAAGTCGGTTCATGAATTAGGTTTAACCAAGTGTTTCCACATTGATAAAATAATTTAAAGACAAAATATGAAAGTAGAGACATATTTCAATCAATATATTATTATTCTGTTTCTGATGAAGACCTATTTAATCATTCCGTAAATCCCCAAAAATTCTGAAAGTTTGTTCTGACTGATAACAGAGCAATCGGTTACTTTTTTTAATTCGGCGCAGATATTGGGAGAGGTGGTTTCGTGCATCAACTGATGTCATTGCAGTGCCTCTGACCGGGAGGTCCTAGGGTCGAGTCTCGATAGTGACAAGATTTTCGACACAAGCTTGTCAGCTAAGTCGAATTCAGTCGCTGTCTGGAGGAGAATTCTAGCGGCTGACTGCTCTGATCCCTAGTTTTCCGTAGTTTCACCAATCAACACCATGCGAATGCCAGAGCAGTACCGTAACAAACGGGATAACGAACCGCGCGCGATCTTCACTTCCTCTGCCTTGTCCTATCGTCATCTCTTACACACACACACACTTACACTAACATGCACAATACTACCACACATACCGGGAGACGGTCGGGAGCTAAGAGCTTACTCCGGCTGGGCGGTGCCCTGCTAGTGGCAAGTACCTGGTTGAGGAAAATTGCGCTAGCCGAAGGCAGGTCGGCGCCCGATCTCGCCATCCCGCGGGGGAAGATCATCGCCAACTTCCGTTGAAAAAACACTCACTACACTTATGGCACTGATGACCTCAGTAGTTGACGTGCTTGGAATCACTAACAACTAAACAGCCAACTAATCGGTGTAGATGAAAAGTGTGATTGAAGTACGGCAAAATTAATCGAGTTTTACCATACAAGAAACGAAGTTATTCCCATTTGAACACTGTGACGGTTGATACAAAGATTGGTCTTGAAACAATGTACATAAAATTTAAATACATAGTTAATAATTAGTTAAGAATTACACTTATATCACGAGTTTTTGTTACATTTACCTTATAAAGTAGGAGTAATTAGAATTTGATGGTTTTAGGAAATTTATTCCTGGATGTGAATGTCTCTTATTCTTTTTAAGTATCTACTTAGTTTATAAGTTCACTACGTGCCACTTTCCCTTCCTTCAGCTGCAAATTCATTTCTATGGTTCTCACATATCGCTTTTCTCTTTTCTCTATTTGTTTTGTTCTCTAAGCATTTTCCAAGCTATCCTCATTTCACTTTTTTATTTGATAGAAATGAAAATATGATACCATACGATTATACATTAGTTATAAGCTAAGAAAGTGATAATGTAGAGTCAGAAATTTGATTTGCATGGAACCGCATACACCTCACGTGACGATATTTCGTTGGTATGCAGAGTTCGTTATAAAAGTAATGCACATTTTCTGGGAAAAAGATTTATTGATCGCACCTGTACAATTGCTTAAAATTCTTCAACATACTCTCCCTCTTGCGGAGACGAGTCTGCCACGTCTGGAAGGCACCCTGAAAGTCCTCAACAGGAATGTCTCCCAGGAACGTTGTAAAATGATTTTGGATGTTTTTCAGACTCCCAAAGCTTTCCACTCAGATTTCTCTTCAGTCGGGGAAACATAAAAAGTCGCATGGAGCAAAGGCTGGGCAGTGGTAAATGGGGGACCACCAAGGTGTTGCTCCGGGACAGGAAGTTAGTAACAATGAAGGACGTGTGGCTGAGGGCATTGTCATGATCGATATTTTTAGATTTTTTTTTTTTTTAGAGGTGCTCGGTGAGTCCCCTCGTCAATTGTAGTTTAGAGTTAGTATATAAGAATTAGATATAAGCCAACCATACAAATGAAGAGTTGCTTGTAAACTGAACTTTGTAAGTCAATCCTATACAAAATAAAAATTAAAAAAAAAAAAAAGTCTTTGATGTCATCCCTCACGCGCGCGACTCAATCTCTTGAGCACTTCCAGATGAACGGATGAATTGACAGTTTCTCCTTGTGGCACGAACTCAAAATGGACGAATCCTCGGGCGTCAAGGAAGACAATTAGCATCACTTTGATGGAGACTTGCTTATTCGCACTTTCTTGGGGCGGGAGGCGATGCTTTTTTGTGCCACTCGCTGCTCTGCTTTTTCGATTCTGGATCGTACTCGAACATCCAGGATTTTCATCCGGTTACGACAGAGTTAAAAACGTCCTACTCATTTTTAATGAAATCCAACAGTTCATGACAGCGAAAAACTCTAAGTTCTTTCTGATTTTCTGTCAACACTTATGGCATAAGCTTTGCGCAGTCCTTGCGCATTTGCAATTCCTCTGTCACTACCCCAAATACTACAAATGTGGACATGTGTAGGGTGTTAGCAATTTGCTGGATGCTCAACCGACGGTAAGAACGCAAAACTTTGGGCACACGATCCTCATTTTCGTCGGTTCATGATGTTGTTGGTCGTCCAGAGCGGCGTGAGTTGGCGACCTCCTCCCGGCCCTCCTTGAACGTCTGGTGCCACCTCCAGGGCTGTGACCTTGAAATACAATCGTCCTTAAAGGCTTCTTGAATGTTTCAGTTGCATTCATTCCAAGGTTGACGCAAACCTTGGCGTATCGCTGTTCAAGGGAACGCTCCATCGCGCAGTGTTGCAAAGTCGAAAAACCTTCATGCGGAGGAACGTCTTCCCGTTCACACTGCTCAGAGGAAACTAGCGACCGCCTGCGTTGGAAGGGTAGATCCCCCATCACATTTTCCGATCGGTTTTAACGCGCTTCCCTGGGTGGTCGCGTCACAATAAAATCATGCGCATTACTTTCATAATAGACCCTGTGTCCTGCATGTTATATCCTAATGATGCCCATAATCTGTGTACTATGATTCTAATAAATTTCGATAGTACATGTATTAATGATTCACGTTGGTGCTTGGAGAGTAAAACACTATTAACATTATGCCGAGATGGTTGTGTGCTCGAGAAGCAGGCGTCTATTCCAAGATATTCGAGCGATATTATTTTCATATCCGTTTTCACTTATTGGGTCTCTCATTCTTTAATTAACTTTCTCTGAAATTTCTTTCTTTCTTTTTCTTCTTTCTTTCTATTGAAGTATTCTTTCGTACCATTCTTCTTGTTTTCTTATGAAAGAAGAGAGGACGGTTCGTAAACAGTGACTACGCATATGTCATGTCCCTGAATTATCGCTTTCTCGGAAGATTCCGTAAAATTTCGTTTTCGGCGGTATTCTGCTCCCACATCGTTTGATCCACACCCATGATTTACACTTGCGCTTAAAGGCCATAGCACCAATCATGTTACCTCCAGATAGATTGCAAATTCGACTCTGCTGACTCGAGTTTCCGAAGAAGAAAAATTTACTTATACTGCTTTATTCATCATATCGCTTACGTCTTCGTTTTGTTATAATTTTACTCTCTTCATTATTAAATAATAAAAAATGTATTTGTATTTAATCATTTAACATTATAAATAATTAATAACAATTGTATAAATAATTAATAACAATTGTATAAATAATTAATAACAATTGTATAAATAATTAATAACATTTTATAAATAATTAAAATTTAATTTTATAAAAAATAATTTCGTAAATAATTAATTACGAATGTTCATTTAAAAAGGTTGCCACAATGTTTTCATCAAACTTGCTTATCCACGAAACAAGAGAAGCCTGTCTGTATAATCTGTGGTGTTGCTTGCGACAGAGCAGCCTCCACACAGGCTCTCACTTTTCAGCCTCCGCGAGATATCGTTCTCGGCGGTAGCGCGCTCCATAAACGCGATTACGCCTTAATCCGACTAATTGTTTAATCTCGGGGCTGCGAAATTCGCAATTCTCGAAAGCAACGGGGAAGCTGAGTGGGCGGCGACGAAGGCGCCGCTCCGAAGCGAAGTTATTTGCACGAAGGTCGCAAAGGTACGAGAGTTAAATTGTCAAGCTCTTTGTCATTATGCAAATGGCCGTAGCAGTTTCCAACCGGATTAGACGTATAAAGGGTGATTAAGAGGTAGAGCCTGTTACAGTGATAACGAGATAGTATTGCAAAGGCTCGTAACATACATATAAAGATGACAAGGAAAAGAGCTGATTTGGACTGTGTGAATGAGTCGCAAAATTCCAGAAAATTATTATCCTCTTAATTTTAAGACGATACTCTTGCAGAAAATTGGACCGTAAATTCGGTTTTTAAGTACTTGATAAGGGTGGTATTATTGTCAGAAATACACAAGAAGATAGAAATAATCTTATAATTTCTCTCTGTGAGAAAAATAATATTTATTTTATTGATTCTTTTTGTAGTTTCGTCATCAACTCTAAAAGAATGTACATAAAAGTAGTAAGTAGAGACATTCAATAAAATATTGGTACATACCAATAAATATATTGAAAAAATTAAAATTGAAGAAATACAGTATAGCTGTTAATACTTTTAATCTAAACTTTTGATTGTTTTTGATCTCCTACTGGGTCAATTTTATTTGAAAATATATATATACATATATATATATATATATATATATATATATATATATATATGCATTAATGGCGAAATACTGATAAATACTCTCTGCCCAAAAACGAGCTAAGTACACATTTTTTTTAATTTTCACTTCTGCATAATTTACAATCTGTTCTTGTTGGAACAATAAGTAAATGGTATCTAATAAATACATTAATGACGTGAGTTATGGTGACAATGAAATTTTCAATTAAGAAATCGGTATGGCAGATCTAAAATATTCTCTCGTTTTAATCTATATACATGTTCACTGTTGTCTAGCAGGTTCGTTGAAAGATGATTTGGATGCTCGTACAACCTCTTCTGGTAAGCTTGACTCTTCGTGGTGATAATTTCTTCTAGCGGGATGATGTCAAGGTCTCTGTATATCATATTGTTTGTCACGTACCACGGTGCGTTGCATAGTTTTCTTAATGTTTTAGCTTCGAATCGTCTTAGAATTTCCAGGTTCGACCTACTTGAGGAGCCCCACAATTCAATACCATAGGTCCATGTTGGTTTGATTACAGCCTTGTAGATCTGAACCTTGTTATACAAGGACAGCTTTGAATGTCTGTTTATTAGCCATGCCAGTTTGAGGATTTTAAGTTCTGCTTCCTTTCGCTTGGTTTTGATATGGGTTTTCCAGGTCAGGCGTTTATCCAAGTGCAGTCCAAGGTATTTGACTGTATCAGCTTCGTGGAGTTCTGTGTTGTTTAGTTTTACTTTTGGGCAGTTTTCTTTTCTTAGTGAAAAAGTTACGTGTTTTGATTTTGTTTCGTTAACTGTGACTCGCCAACGATGACTCCAATCTTCGATTTTGTTAAGATGTTCTTGAAGATGTTGTGATGCACAGGAAGGATCTTTATTTGCAGAGAGAATAGCAGTGTCGTCTGCAAAGGTGGCTATTGTAGTTCTTTCTGTAATTGGTAAGTCTGAAGTTGATAAAAGATATAATAATGGTCCAAGAATACTTCCTTGTGGCACCCCTGCAGAAATAGGTTGGAATTCTGATAGAGCGTCCTGGTATTTCACTTGAAATTGGCGTTCGCAAAGGTACGATTTGAAAAGTAAATAGTAGGAGTGTGGGAGAAGGCGTTTTATTTTAAATAAAATTCCTTCATGCCATACCTTGTCAAATGCTTGTTGAATGTCTAGAAATGCTGCAGAACAATACATCTTTTTTTCCAAGCTTTGAGAAATTGTGTTTACAATACGATGAGTCTGCTCTATTGTTGAGTGCCCTTCTCGAAAGCCGTATTGAAAGTCAGGAATCACATCTTTAATTATTGGCTTGAGACGTTGTAAGAGAAGTTTCTCAAAAACTTTTGATAGGACAGGTAGCAGACTAATCGGTCGGTACGACGTTACTTCCGTGGCAGTCTTTCCTGGTTTCAAGATCGCTATTATTTGTGCATATTTCCATTGACAAGGATAATGACTACTTCGAAGTATTGCGTTGAATATACTTGTTACGAATGCATATCCTTTTCTTGGCATTTCCTGTAAAATCTTACCAGTAATAAGGTCGAACCCTGGACTTTTCGTGGGATGCGTGTGTTTTTTAATTGTTTGTTCGACTTCTCGTGAGTTGAAATGCTTTATGGGCAGTGATAACTGTAGAGGTACATCCAGAAACTCTAGTACTTTATTTTCAATAGTACTTGGGTTTGTTGCAGGTTTGAAAACTGATGCGAAGTGTTTTGCAAAGCATTCGACCTTTTCTTCTGCGCTTCTTGCCCACGTGCCATCTTTTCGAATTGGTGCGATGTATTGTTGAGGTCGTTTCAATTTTCTTGTTGCTTTCCAAAGTGAATAATTCGTTTCAGCAGTAGGTGATAGAGCTTGAATATAATTAGAAAACGATTTGTTTTCGTATTCCTTAATTTGACGTGTTAATTGTCTGGCTGCGGTGTTATATTTCCTTTTGTCATCTGGTTGACGTGTCATCATGAATATTCGTCGGAGTCGACGTTTTTCTACCAATTTTTGTCTAATTTCTGCGGGATACGTTGGCGATTTATTTATTGTTTCTCTTGGTGTTGCGGCCCAGGCAGCGTCTTGTAATGTGTCTGTTAGGTGCTGTATTGCGTCTTCGATGTTTTCACCTGTTGTTAGCGGTGCATTTGCAGATAGTTTATAGTTCACGTAATCTCGGTACTTGTCCCAGTTTGTCTTATTACTTGATAGTTTCAGAGAATAACTTCTTTCAGTTATATTTGAACTGATGGTCATTTCTACTGGGGTGTGGTCTGAGGAAAGGTCGTAACAAGATTTCACTTCTACTGTACCAAGATGCACACCTTTTGCTAAGTAGAAATCCAGGAGGTCAGGAAGTTTGTTGGCGTCGGTGGGCCAGTACGTAGGTTCACCGGTCGATATAGTAGAAACATTTAGTTTGTTTAATACTTTGAGAAGGTTTTTTCCTCGTGATGTGTTGATTCGTGAGCCCCAGTGCTGATTCTTTGCATTGAAATCGCCTCCAGCTATGAATCTTGATCCTAATGTATTTATAAAGTCTTGAAACTTTTGTTCTGTTATTCTATGTTTAGGCGGACAGTATACTGATGTTAGCGTTAGTAAAGCTTGACCTTCTGTCACCATTACAGATGTTGCTTGTATTTCTTCAGTTTTATATTCGTTCAGTTCATAATGTTTAATTGTGTTTCGAATTATTATAGCAGTTCCTCCATGCGCTGTACCGTCCGGGTGCTTGGTATTATATATGTCATATCCGGGTATCTTTAAGTAGGATTTTTCAGTGAAGTGGGTTTCGGAGATTAGCATAATATCTATGTATTTTCCTTTGAGAATAGTTACGAGCTCTCTTCGATGTTGGATTAAACCATTTGCGTTCCAGAGAAAAATTTTAATTTTTGGTGCCATTTAATGCATCTTGGATATTAATGACGTCAGTAGGCTAAGCAAAGCCCCAATTTGTTCCGATTGTTGTTTAAGGATGCTTTCGAACCTTTGGAATGAGGTTTCTATTATTTTGTAAAGATCTGTTTGGTTTTGGTTGTGGGGTATAGCGTATGTTGAGTTTTGAGGAAATACTGTACGTGAGAAGGGATTGGGTTGAAAGTGGCGAACTGGGAGGGGAGGGAAATCTGAGGCATTTGGCACTTTTTGTATCTTCTTGGTGGCGGTGTCTGTTTCTTTTCTCTGCTTGCTACGTTTATTAACGTAATCTTGGTACACTTGGCAGCCTTTATAGTTGGCTGGATGATTTCGCGAACATAGCGCGCAAGTTGCTGGCTGCGTTGTATCTTTTTTGCATTCTTCTGTGAAGTGTTCTTCACCGCATTTCACGCACCTCGGAGTTGCTTTACAGTATTTCTTCGTGTGACCATACTCTTGACAGCGATGACATTGTACTGGCGTTTTCTTTTTGTACGGTGCTTCAAATTCTATCTCTGCATTTACAAGTGTGTTGATATTGTAGATTTCTGCATTGTTTGCACTTGGTTCTAAGTCTATAAAAAATAGCGATAGCGGCTTTTTGCTTATTCGATGAAGTACGTTGTGCATATTACGAACGGTGTGACCCTTGGATTTAAGTTCAGCTTTTACTTCTTCTATGTTTGCTGACGGATGCAGATATCGGAGCACTACACGAAATGCTCTGTCTTTCTTTGATTGGTAGGTGTGGTATTTGGCCTCGGATTCGTCTAGTTGCTTAATTATTGCTCTGTAAGCGTCAATGGTTTTTGGTTGCACTTTTACATCCTCGCTGTACATTTTGTACGTGAAATCATCTTCTTTTACTTGTAGTTTTAGAAATTCTATTAATTTTGATACGTTTGTAACACTTTGCACGAATATTGGCGGTATGTTATGATCTATGGGGGGCTTTTTGGGAGTTTCAGCTTCCGGTTTGTCTTCTAATGCTGCATATCTATTTTTATGCGTAAACAGAGGCGCACTAACGCTCGTGGAAGTTGGCATGAACTGGTCACTATTGGCGTGTTTTTTCCTTTTTCGAGGTTGTTGCCACTCTAGGGTACTCACGGTTTTATTTGAGGTTGTTTCAGACGACTCCGGACCTTGTAGTTGTTGAGGCCATTGCTGTGGCTGCGTTCCATGAAGTTCCCAGGGTTGGCCTTGCTGATGTGCTGGATAGAAGCCTGTTGGATCTCTCATAAATAGTTGTTGTTGATTTATTTGTATCAATTGTGGATCCTGATTCATTAAATAATGATGTTGCTCTAGTTTTTGCTGCACATTTTGTTGCATTTGAAAGTTAACTTGATTACTGTTTTGCCCCGCTGGGCCACTTATAGCTTGATCTTTTATTGGTGTTGAATTAATATCACTGAATTCACTATGATGATTTAGTGTTTCCACTGCTCTAGCGATGTGCTGCCCCGTATCAGGGGAGCCACTTGCAAACATTGTCACTATCACTGTACACTTAACTCGTACGGTTTGTACTCTGCTAACTTTATCTCACTGAAATCGCCGGTGAAGGAGAGCGCTCGGCGCACGTCCGCTCGCTACCGTGTTCAGGCGAGAACTGATAGCTAAGTACACATAAAAAGTAATGGTGGCAACTGCATGGGTTATATTCCAATTTTTTATCTCTAATATCAGCAAGGCATAAAAACTGGGAATTAAAGTCGCAAATATACGTTTCGGCTGCTAACTTCGTCAGTGCTTGAACATGAAACTAAAAATGTGAAAATACGTATTTAAATTATGTGAAAGATAACATTTTAGGTTTTCATCCGCAAGCACTGATGAGATCTACGAATCAGCAGACGAAACGTATGTTTGCGAGTTGACTTCACTTTTTTGTTGTTTTGCTGGAATTGGAAAATAAAAACTTTAGAGATAGATATATTAGCATGCACTCTCAATTCGACGAAGTAGATTTACGAAGCAAACACATCCGATTGCGGGCAAAATAAACATGGACGCCACCTGGAAAGCTTTCTCAGCGCGTGTCTGAGATCGACGCTTTGCCACTCGCCAGTCGTTCATCATCCTCAATCCGGACCTGGCGCGGCTCGTCATTAAAGGCTGTAAGGCGGAGCCTCTCCTGTAGAAATCGCCGCCCGAAAGAAATTAAAAATTGTATTCATAAATGTATTTATTTAATAATAATGGCTTACTGAGTTACATTAACGGCGGCAGGATTTTTGACACTAGCTTTTCAGCTAGGTCGAATTCAGCTGCTGTCTGGAGGAGAATTCTAGCGGCCGGCTGCTCTAATCGGTAGTTTTCCGTGGTTTCACCGATCAACACCAGGCGAATGCCGGAGCAGTACCCTACCAAACGGGCCACGGACCGCGCGCGATCTGTCCTTCCTCTTCCTTGTCCTATCCTTTCCCCTTACACACACACTTACACTAACATGCACTACACTACTACCACATATTCCGGGAGACCGGTTGGGAGCTTAGAGCTTGTCCCGACTGGGGCGGTGCCCCGTTGGTGGGAGAGTCCTGGTTAGGGGGAAACCCTACTAGCCGACGGTAGGTCGGAGCCGGATCTCGCCATCCAGCGGGGGAAGATCACCGCCATCTCCCGAGAAAAAAACATGCAGTACACTCACGGGACTAATGACCTAAGCAGTTGACGCGCCCGGATAAACGAAAAAATCAATCAATCAATCAATCAATATGAGTTACATTATGTAACAGTAATATCAAAATGTTTGTCTGTGAGTTCGATAACGGTCATCCGTAACTCATTTGAGGCTGTTGACAGGGAAGACAAAAGCGTTAGGCTCCCACTTCATTCCGCCATAAGGTCTGTGTAAAACGAGGAGGGCGTGACGTCATGCATTCACTGCACAGGCTTACCGGCGGACGAAGGCTGCGGCCAGGCAGCCTTCAAGGGTGGGCGTTGGGTCTGAAGAATGGCGTGCTCACCAGATTGCGTTACTATGCAGCTCAGCGTGTGGCATTGCGCATCAACTAGTTTTCTTAATTTGCGGTAGGAGAGCTATTCCCTTATGCCTGTATCGGAAGATTGATTGATTGATTTTTCGTGTTTCCGGGCGCGTCAACTACTTCGGTCATTAGTCCCGTTAGTGTAGTGCATGTTTCTTTCTCGGGAGATGGCGGAGATTTTCCCCTCGCTGAATGGCGAGATCCGGCACCGACCTACCGTCGGCTAGTGGGGTTTTCCCCTAACCAGGACTCTCCCACCAGCGGGGCACCGCCCCAGCCGGGACAAGCTCTAAACTTCCGATCGGTCTCCCGGAATATGTGGTAGTGTCGTGCATGTTAGTGTGAGTGTATAAGGGGAGAGGGTAGGACAAGGAAGAGGAAGGACAGATCGCGCGCGGTCCGTGGCCCGTTTGGTAGGGTACTGCTCCGGCATTCGCCTGGGGTTGATCGGAGAAACCACGGAAAACTACCGATCAGAGCAGCCGGCCGCTAGAATTCTCCTCCAGACAGCGATGGAATTCAACCTAGCTGCAAAGCTAGTGTCGAAAATCCTGCCGCCGTCAGGACTCGAACCTAGGACCTCCCGGTCAGAGGCGCTGCAGTGTATCGGAAGAGATTATGTATATAATGCCTGCATTCTATAAATATAATGCATGCACCGCAATGCAATATAATGCAATGCATTTGCAGCCTTCCGTATTTTGAAAATCACGAGCCGCGACTGACCCGGACCTTCAGCGAGTCCTGCCGAAGGGGCGAGTGCGCTACTAACCCCGAAAGATGTTCCCACACCCCTGCCATTGGACCACAGGTTTTCAGGGTAGAGCGTGCTGTGGGGCGACAGACATTTTCGGAAACTAATGTGAAAGCAACGCACAAACAAGTAAGAAAAAACACCGGAAGACAAGTCTTCTGAAGAAGTGTTGGCCGAAAATGTACCTGACGAAGACAAAACGAAGAAGAACAACAAATTAACTAACTAAAACGGAAGATATGATCTCTTATAAAAAAGGAGAGTAACTTTGAAAAGTTATGTAAGAAGTAAGTATACTATTTCTTTTTTTTTGGTGCGAAATTGGAAATCTATCAAGCGAGACCTGTACACTGTGTGTTAAATTGATAATAGAGTATTAAAATAATGTATTATGAAACAAATGGAGTGCAGTATTTATTCTTTCTTGGAAATTTTTTAAATAATATTAACTATTAATCCTGCAAAACGTGACAGTGTGATATTGATTGGAGTTAATAGGAGGCTGTATATAAAAATATGTATAAGTGGGGAATAGGATGTAATTCACAAAATATTATGTTAAGAACAACACTCACTTTAAGATATTATTTTCTCTCAATGCCTAAAGTTTCTGAAATTTAATACAGCCAGGGAGTTGAAACAATTAATGATGAATAACAAAGAGCAATTTTATAGAACCTCTAATAGTAGAAGTTGTATCTAATGCCAAAGGTTCTCTAGATTACGTGATGGTTACCTGACCCGGAGAATATTTCGTAAGAATATATACGTAAGAATATATACGTAAGAATATTTCGGTCCTTCGCCAATGAATTAACGAAGGTCAGTACCATGTTCTATTTTTAAACTTTCTTAGTAACTAAAATCTTGTGTCAGTTAAATTGCCTTCTATGTTCAAATTTGCTTACAGTAATGTAATAAATATTCTTTAAACAATGTCAATTTAAGATTTTTGAGAGAAAAATGCAAACATGAAGGGAGAAAAGAATCCTCGAATCGTAAAAGTATCATAAATCTTGTAATAAGAGGACTAACTGTCAAATTGACGAAGCACTGAAATGTCTTTTGTAATATTCCTTTATATACGAAATTTTATTATGTCATACATTATGTTTCAACAAAAATATGTTGACTCAAATACAACAGTGGTTTTAGGTAGAATTCAGTAAATTGGTAAAAAATGTTAATTGTCAAAAAAATTATAGGACCAAATAAAATAATTTAATAGAAAAACATTTTTTCCCTAAGATTTTTATCCAGCCAACAACTGGTTACCCTTTACGTCTTCATGGGACGCATATTCAACCGTACACTACACACCAACATGCTTGCGGGTGACTCTGATCTGGGTCAGCTGAAAGTGAGGCTCTCCACAACACATACATGAAAGACAAGGAACAGCAACCACGCGCAAGATGGGACTCCAACCCGCTATTCTTCGGACCAAAGCGCTGAGTCGGTACACGCTCTTAACCATCACTCCATCCAACGGGCCAAACAAAAACTAATACCACTTAAACTAGTAGAGCTAGAACAGCACGTACTTTCTCGCCTTTAGTAATGGAAACTGAATAGTTTCAAGCAACAGATTTTTTATTCAAAACTAAGTGAAAATATGTTTTTGGCATTAGATTCCTTTTATAAGATATGTAGTGTATTCACGAACTTATGGGATGAGTTTTTCAATCACAATATTCTTTGTAAGCAGGATGCGTGAAAGTAAATAATTAAAAGTTTATAAATAATACGATACGAGTGTTGGCAAACAAATGCAAATATCGAAAAACAGTAACTATTAAACACATTGTAATATTCTACAAATATATAAAAGTATATGTATATTGTTGCGACGAAAGACAACCGTCATTATCGCCTTATTAGTGCGGAGTTACAACAATGGGTTACAACAACCAAAAATGACCGCTCATCTATTCGTTTTCACATTTAACACAATCACGAACAAAGATATATGAAATAATATACACATTCTAACTTACACGGCATTCAACTACCTCAAAACACTTGTAAAATTACGATCAAGAAGCGCAAGATTTCCTGAGCGGGTGATTAAATTTGACGTACTCATATTTTCGAAATATTTAACATGACCTTATTTGAATATCTATTTTTGATTAACACATTTCATTAAAATATATTTATAATTCATAATTATGTGTATTCATAATTGTAGTTGTAAGAAGATGCCGAAAATATTTCGAATTTTTTCAATTTTTGAGAAATAAGAGTTTTTAATCAACATGAGACCTGTATCGTTCTCTTAAACGTCATTTACACTATTTAACAACAAAATTTAATCAAAATCAATGGCGCTATTTTTCGGAAATATTGAATATGACCGAGGGGTTTTGTGTAAAGTATCCTCCAAAATTAAAATATCGGTTTCAAATTTAAAGGTACGCGACATCAGCCAGATCGATTGGGGAATATCAATATCGGGGAAAATAAGCTGAACGGTTTAGCCGCTAGCGTTGTTCATAAACGCATGGACAGACGTTTTGCCGACAATCGATTTTTCGGAAACAAGGACCCATAAAACATGGTTTCTGGCATCACCACGTGTTAAAGGATATTTTTTAAATTTAGCAACTGGATTTATCCACTTTTTCGTTACCAGGGCCCTGTAATAAGAGTATTTTTTTGTTTTTCTACTTTCCGTTTTCAAAATTATTATCTCGGTGAATCGTCGTCTAAGTATATCTCATTTTTTCGTTACATGTATTTAAATATTTTAGTACTATATTACATATTTTACATATATTGCTATTTTCACAAAATATTTCTATTATTCTATCAATTGACTTCAATTTTATTACGGATCTTTTTATGAATTTTTTTTTAATTAGCATTTTTCCCTACATTATTACTGCGTGCTGTCTACTTGAGGTATATTACGTGAAGACGAGGTAGATGTCAGTCCAGCGCACCTGCTTCAGTTCTCTGTAGCGGGAAGTGCGTGCCAGCGACTGAGATCATTTTCGTCGTTACGCGTGAAAAGTATCAATGACACCGAGTTTCGTGACCTTTAACCTTAATTTCCAAGAAACATCTGCGATCGCCGACGTATAATACTTGCGACGTGTAATGCTGCACGCTGCAGTGATTGTTTACTGGCCGTAGATGTATTCAGTTTGTACGATGGCTTCTATTAGGCCTAATTGGACTGCCAAACTACGATCCTGCATAAAAAAGAAAATAGATGACTCTTTTACTACTGATTGATTAACTGAATGATTTTTAAAACTTTTGCATTATTTTTAAAAAAAAAATAAGGAATTCTGTTATAAGTGTAATTTTGTAATATGAAAATGTGTTTTATAATTTATGTATTTTAATATTACATATATCTGATATTACATTTTTTTACATATTCTTGTTGTTTTAATTACTTATTTATGTACATATTTTGATGTCTCGAACTACATATTTTTCCGGTCACTAGTAATCACGGCTCCCGCCCGTTGTTTTCGTACAATTAATTGTGCCTAAGCTATAGCCAGAAATCGACACGTCTCGCTAGCGAGGTGCATAATCGTACTGCGCTCGGGAGTCAAGGGGAGATGTGACGGACAATAGAGACACTTAGAAGGTGTGTGATCGCCCGGGCGTTGACTGCCACTGTTGCCGCCACCCAGGGAGGGCATTTGCCTGCCCGAGCTGTTGCCTACGCGCCCACCGCCGCTGCACGTGGAAGGCTTCATTCAGACGCTTCCCCCGAGGGTCAAAGGAGAACATCGATTCATTATTATTGATACACATTGATTATTATTTATTCCGGGCGCGTCAACTACCGAGGTCATTAGTCCCATAAGTGTAGTGCGTGTGTTTTCATGGGGAAGTGGCGGTGATATTCCCCCCCTGAATGGCGAGATCCGGTGCCGAGCTACCGTCGTCGACTAGCAGGGTTTCCGCAACCAGGTATCTCCCACCAGCGGTGCACCTCCTCATCCGGGACAAGTTCTAAGTTACCGACCGGTCTCCCAGCATGTGCGGTAGAGTAGTGCATGTTAGCGGGCTTGTGTAAGGGGTGAGGATAGGACAAGGAAGAGGAAGGAAAGATCACTGGCGGTCCGTGGCCCATTTGTTAGGGTACTGCTCCGACATTCGCCTGGTGTTGATCGGAAAAACCACGGAAAACTACCGATCAGAGCAGCCGGCCGCTAGAATTATCCTCCAGGCAGCGACTGAATTCGATATAGCTGAAAAGTTGGTGTTGAAACTCCTGCCGCCTTTGGGACTCGAACCTAGAACCTGCCAATCAGAGACACTGCAGTGAGATCTGTTGTTGCACTGAGCCATCGCTCCCGGTTAGAACATAGGGCGGCTTCATCCAGACTCTTCCGCTGAGGGTGAAACGGTAACACTGTCTACAATACTGGAGAAGATGAATGGTGAGAGTAACGGACCAGAACAAGGGAAATACGATGTCTACGTGAGAAAATTAATTAATGACCTTAATTGGCGTGAGTGAAACTATGTGAAAATGTTGAACTATCTCGTGTTACCCGGGTATCAATTAAACACAACTTACTGTCACACAGGAAAACGTAGGAATTCTATCTGGATTGCATACTCTGTCTTATTCTCACCTGTGTCCCACTACTGAAACCCACCCTGCTTCGATTCACCTGCCCAGATTCACCTTGCCCTTTACTCACCCTGCCCTCCCCGCCCTGCCCTGGCCCGCAAGGTCAGTGTGCCATGACGTGGCAAGGACCGTGTGCAATGAAGTGATGATGAAGGTATCAGCTGAAATGGTAGCAGCTGTCCCAAATATTTAGGTTACATTGAAAATAAATTTCTTTCCTTCATTCTTAGTGGCGATTGTTATAAATTATTATTTTTGCTTGATCATTGCTTCTCTAGTAAGAAATCTTTGAGTAATCTCCTTTTTATACAATCCTGAAGCAATTACCTAGTAGCATGCGTGGTTTAGTTATTTTCTCTAATGAGATAATTTAATATCGCACGGCAAAGAAAATCCTATTTTATGACATCATTAAATCAAAATAGATGGTCTTCACTAATAATTTAGTAATAAGATCCATATTGAAAAAATATTAAAACTCCTATTATCCGTTACACGTACTTCCGAAAAGTCTACGTAGGTCCATTCTTTTTTAATGCATTGAATTCCTAGGCAGGCGGCTTGCCGCTCATTACGTGCTCGTGTGTCCGTGTTCAGAGGCGCGTTAGCACTTCATTACGTCATCGTGTAAATTATGACGTAACGATCGCCTTTGGCCACGACCTCCAGCGGCCGCCTGCGAAATTTCAACTACGTCATAGGACCTAGCGGAGGGGTGAGAGATACACGAAACAGAGAGCGAGAAGATACACAAGTAACAGAACTGTGTAAAGAACAAAAGACGAAGAGAATGTGAGGGAAGGTATGAATAAATTACTGAAATGTAAAGAAACTAAGAGATTGAAAGAATGTAGCAAAAATGCAGCATAAAATAGGAAAAACAATGTCTAGGTCTACAAAAACTGGACAAGAACAAAGAGAGGCAAAAAGAAAGGATATGGACACAAAGGATATGCATAAAAAGTACATGACAATCGATGAATTGAGATCCAGTAGCCGTGTCACATAGAATTAGTTGTTGATATACTATAAATTCCTGCACGGTGTTTACTTGGACGTTCGCAGCTTTGTTTACAACTGTAGTCAGGAGACAGATCGGGAGCTGTGGTTTCAAATGATAAATAATAATAATAATGAATTAATTTGAATGTAAATTGAGAAATTTATAACTCATTTTTACAAAATGATTATAAATGAAATTTAATGCAAATGACATAAGAAATGTATTTCTTGATTTCGTGTGTACCGAGTTTCATAATCACGTAAAATTGAATTCTGATGGAATAATCCGTTCAGAAAACTCTAAAAACATATTTATCAATTAAAACACCGTTTTGTTTACATTAACATAAGTTCATATAAGCGACAAAAACCCACGATTTTTTCTCGGAAAACTATACATAGTTGTTACATTTTAAAGAATAGGAGATAAACGATGGTAGTTACATACATGCAAACCATATTTTTGCGTAACTTTGTATGATACTAGAAAACGAAGGACAGTATGAAATCTCAAAATTCACAAAACGATCGACTCTATAAAAGAATAATAGAACACTTAATGGCAACAGAAGAAGGTGATGAGGTCTAAAGAAGGGAATGAATGAAATGCCTAAAGGACTTCATTTATTCTCCTAAAATATTAAGTTTCTGACTTACACAATACAACTAAGTGCAGAATTTAGAAGGTACAGATCAACTATTTAAACTGTTCGAATGGTGAATTTAGATGGAAGTATCTACATAACATCAAATATCAAGAATCAATCAATCATTAAACCAATAAACCAGTTGAATCCGACCAAATAATTTATATCTGCCGAGATATAAATAATATCACTTTTTTAATAATTTATTTATTTAAAGTCGATGTTCAACAATTGGTCATAAGCGACCACAAGTATCAATTTAGAGCTTGCACAAGTTTTACAATTATTCCATTACAGAATTATATACAGTTCTCACAAACATAAAACTGTAACACAGTGTCAATTTTTTGGGTATTTATATCATTGGGATGGATACACATTTATATTTATTTACTAAAGTACCTTTATTTCAATGATGTTTATGTAAAATCTTCAACACTGATTTCAACAATTTGGAGTTAAAACAAGGCACCAACAACGCACATCTTTACACACGTGTTTCGCATCTTCCTTGTGAACACAAGCTGCTGAGGGCGAAAATTCGACAAAAGTCAGAACATCCTCGGACGGCGCAGTGTGGAAATCGCGCATCAACGCCACGCCGCTTTCCGCCTCGATCGACAGGCAGCGGCGGCGGCGGGGACGGCGTTAGCCCAAACACGCGACGCCTCGTCGCTCTCAGCCTGACGCGGGAAGGAGCTGATGATGGAGCCCTGGTCCACGCCCGGGACAACTGGTCAACGTGAGAATCCTAGAGTATGAGGATACGAAGCTGCCCTTGTCTGCTTTCCGATTCTCGTCTCCCTTTCCTCTCCTCTCCCTTTCCTCGCCTCTCTTTTTCCATTCCTCTCCTTGTCACCTCTTCCTTAACTCTCCTTCCCTCCTATCCCTTTCATCTCATCCTCTCGTCTTCCTTTCCTCTCTTCCTCTCGACTCCTTTCCTCTCATCCTCTCGACTCCCTTTCCTCTCATCCTCTCGACTCCCTTTCCTCTCCTTCTCTCGTCTCCCTTTCCTCTCCTTCTCTCATCTCCCTTTCCTCTACTCTCCCTTTCCTCTCCTTCTCTCATCTCCCTTTCCTCTCCTCTCGCCTCCCTTTCCTCTCCGTCTCTCCTCTCCCTTTCCTCGCCTCTCTTTTTACATTCCTCTCCTTCTCACCTCTTCCTTTACTCTCCTTCCCTCCTATCCCTTTCATCTCATCCTCTCGTCTTCCTTTCCTCTCATCCTCTCAACTCCCTTTTCTCTCCTTCTCTCGTCTGCCTTTCCTCTCCTTTCTCTCATCTCCCTTTCCTCTCCTCTCGCCTCCCTTTCCTCTCCGTCTCTCTTGTCTCCCTTTCCTCGCCTTTCTTTTTACATTCCTCTCCTTCTCACCTCTTCCTTTACTCTCCTTCCCTCCTATCCCTTTCCTCTCATCCTCTCGTCTTCCTTTCCTCTCATCCTCTCGTCTTCCTTTCCTCTCATCCTCTCGTCTCCCTTTTCTCTCCTTCTCTCGTCTCCCTTTCCTCTCCTTCTCTCATCTCTCTTTCCTCTCCTCTCGCCTCCCTTTCCTCTCCTTCTCTCATCTCCGTTTCCTCTCCTTTCGCCTCCCTTTCCTCTCCTCTCATCTCCCTTTCCTCTCCGTCTCTCTTGTCTTCCTTTCCTCGCCTTTCTTTTTACATTCCTCTCCTTCTCACCTCTTCCTTTAGTCTCCTTCCCTCCTATCCCTTTCATCTCATCCTCTCGTCTTCCTTTCCTCTCATCCTCTCGTCTCCCTTTTCTCTCCTTCTCTCGTCTCCCTTTCCTCTCCTTCTCTCATCTCCCTTTCCTCTCCTCTCGCCTCCCTTTCCTCTCCTCTCATCTCCCTTTCCTCTCCTCTCGCCTCCCTTTCCTCTCCCTTCTCTCTCATCTCCCTTTCCTCTCTCTCTCGCCTCCTTCTCTCCTTCATCTCTCCCCTTTTCCTCCTCTTGCCTCCCTTTCCTCTCTCTCGCCCTTCTGCCTCTCCTCTCCCTTTCCTCGCCTCTCTTTTTACATTCCTCTCCTTCTCACCTCTTCCTTTACTCTCCTTCCCTCCTATCCCTTTCATCTCATCCTCTCGTTTTCCTTTCCTCTCATCCTCTCGTCTCCCTTTCCTCTCCTCTTACCTCCCTTTCCTCTCCTCGTGTCTCCCTTTCCTCTCCGTCTCTCGTCTCCCTTTCCTCGCCTCTCTTTTTATATTCCTCTCCTTCTCACCTCTTCCTTTACTCTCCTTCCCTCCTATCCCTTTCATCTCATCCTCTCGTTTTCCTTTCCTCTCATCCTCTCGTCTCCCTTTCCTCTCCTTCTCTCATCTCCCTTTCCCTTCCTTCTCGCGTCTCCCTTTCCTCTCCTCTCCTCTCCCTTTTCTAGTTTTCTCTTCTCTCTCAATCCTCTCTACAGGTTCATTGTACCTTTATACTGTATAAATAGTAGAGCTCTGCCTTCGGGGGAAAACAACAAGTCGAGTATCGCGAGACTCCGCGCCGACGCTGGGCGGAAGTGGGGGGGACCTTGCTCGTGAGGAAAGAGGTAGCTTTTTAACAGACATTTTGAGGGTCCGTCTTTCGCCTCCCGGTGATCTGTAGTCGAGCATCGCCAAGACTTCGAGCGTCACCGAGCGACACCGAGCGCTCGACCACTCCATCCCCGCCGGACGCTCGGTAGCTCCGCCGCTCAACGCATGTGCGAGTTTTAAAGTCGTCGCGCATGGTGATCGCAAAACTCTTTCAATTAATTCTGGTGTGTGGTGCATGAATCTGATAACCCACTTAGAGTGAGAGTGGAGGAAAAGGGAGAAAACTTTAAGAGTATATAAGTACACAATACTTACAATTATATTTTTATTCATAGAGATAGTACATATAATACTTTACAATTCTACAAATGTTCGGATGTTTTGGAAGTCATTGTAATATTAATATTGAATTAAAAGTAGAATAGCTGCTTCCGACTTTTTCGACCTTTCCGTGCATGAACCTGACAAACCACAAATATACCGTTTATCAATGAACTACTCCTTTGAATCATAATAAAATGAATAATAAAACTCACAGATGAATTGTCGTTGTCACTCGAGTCATCGGGTATTGGTAAGCCGACTTTTCCTTTCCCCTTTGTTTTATTTGGGGTCTGAATCTTTCCTCTAAGCCCAGCATAAAACTCTCTGTGTTCTTCTAATGTATATTGGTAAAAATTTGTCAAATCTTTCAACTTTGCATTTGTAATAGGACGCCTGATTTTGTGTAAAAGTGGCAAAGGAACCTTATTTAGCACATTACCTCTCTGAGAAATATTTACCAATGAATAGTCTTCCATATCATTGTTGTGTGTATAGCTTATACCATAACGTCCTGGCAAATTCTCACTTATCAAAATTTGTGATGCTTTCTGTATCTTTACAGTCCACCATTTTCATCTTTCTTTCTAAATATTACGTGTTCTTCATATTATCAATGGAAACAAGTCTTCCCGCTTCATTCTCGTTACAATATAAGGATTAACCCTTTTACATTGCTCTAATTTGTACCAGCCTGCTGGTGAATATACAGCAGGTGTTCTCTTCTTTTTCTTTTCTATGGTCCCAAAATCTCTGTCACAAGACAGAAATGTATGTCTTCGTATTGCAAATTTGTGGTCAACACTTATAAACATCTTTAAAGTGTGAACAATATAATACAAAAAACTAAGCATATATTTATTCTTATTTTGGCCCCCGCAGGAGTCAGACCAAACTATTAAATGTTCGTTTTGTTTTCGGTCTTGTAGCTTTCTCAGGTAGGAAATCAAACAAGATAATATTTCTTGTGATCCTCTCTCTGCAAGTCTTCGGACCAAATGTGCATGTGTCCCTTGCCTGTGGAATCATGAATGCCAAGGTTTAGAGTCCACAAGTGTCTGCAGTAAAATGTAATGTTGGTCGATATGTGGGGAGTAGGTAAACACTGTTGCGTATCAAATGCCAAAGTTGGTAAAAGACTGAGCTTTCTTAAAATCTTCTGTCATTTGCGACTGTGCCTTAAAGCTTTCTTCAGATGTAGCTCTAATGCCAAATTTATTTCAGTTTTGTTTCCTGAGTCACTCAAGTTAATTTGCAGTTGGTCCCATAACTTGCATGTGTCAAGAATAGGATGTCCAAAATGAAGATTCTACTCTGTTCGAATAATATGTGTAAATGTATAGTATGAAATTGGTGCCACAGCTAGTGAAGCTCATGTTTCTATGTAAAGCTCATTAGCTTTTTTCAGAAAGTTCTGGTGAGAGATATTTCCGGTGCAGATTATCTTTTCTTGTGTAATGGCTTCTGTACTTATGTAGCCGCTCTATGAAGTCACGAACAACTTGTTTTCTGTGTTCCGGTATTTTATTAGGACGGTTTTGGTATCGACCTCGACCATATTCCTGCGGTGAACCATTCTCTTTCAGTAAACCTACCGTATAATCAATTTCTGTAAATTTTATACCTAAGAAACTGGTCAGGGCCGTTTTATAAGTCTTTATACTTTGTCCATCCACAACTACTTTATATTCTACTGTACAATCTCTTTTTTCTTTGGACAAGAAAAATATCTTCTCTTTGGTTTGTTGATGCTCATGAACGAAGAAAGAAACGTTCTTTGTTTCGCACAGCTTGAAAGGCTAATATATTGGGAATATAATACCTTTCTGTCATTTGATTTACAATTAGAAAACATTTTTTTCGAGTTGCACATTTTACCTTCACTTGCACCTGGAATCTCCTTCTCTCTATAATCAAAGAAACTTTTATCTTCACGCCTATTTCGTGCTCGTACATTACGTTTCCACGTTGATGGACACGCATACGTTTTCTTCCTCTCCAATTCCCTAATAAATAGAAAGTATTACTAAATATCAAACACTGTCGAGAGACAATCCAAAATGCCACTATCCATAACAAATATTATATGAGCCCTTTGCGTTTGCCACTTTAGTGCACATAACATAATTCTCTTTAGTTAAGGTACAAATCCAAAGTTAAAGAACTGTTAAAATACATTATGAGTGTGTTATACGAATGTTTGTGTTATACGAAAACATTCATACTGTTGCTCTCCGTTGATATTTTCTCAGCTGACATTGACAGTACATTGCTCGCTTCCAGCAAGTATCCGTCTAATGTTTCAGTATCTGACCTCCTGTTCTCCCTGTCTTCAGTTACGTTTTCTGTACTGTTCTCCTTATTTCTGCTCTGAATTGAATACAATGAAACGATGCTGTCATTGTCACTACCTGTAGATAAGATACATCTTTTACTCTAAAAAAATGGTCAACACAGTCTTATTTGAACTCCATTTCCCGCTGAAATCATTAAATGACACGAAATATAGAACGCAAAGGCAATAGTTAATAATAATTGAAATTATATAGTGGCATCTTACCTATTTTCATAATTCAAAAACTGAAAAATCAAGCTTTCTGGCTGCTGAAACACGCTTACTTACTTCACCAGCCATCTTGAGGGGGTTATCAGGTTCATGCATCGAATGGAGCTCAGTTTCCAAACCGCACAATCAGTGCTTCGCTCTATTGTGAAGAAATGAGAACACGTATCGAGATGGTGATTTGAAGGTAGAGACTAAATGGCAGGACGAGTCTTACTCTACTCGTAACTCAATTTCGAAAAAAATGTGGGTTATCAGATTCAAATGCCACACCCCGGAATTGTAATTAATTAATTAATTAATTATAATCGGAAGAAAATAAAATTTCAATTAAGGGATTAATTTGTTGAAAAGTAACAATTTATCGATTAATTTGAAATATTTTTTAAAGACAAAACAATACAATTTTTGAAAGAATTGAAGGCGAACAAAGAGTCTGAAAAGAAATTGAAAATCAATTTTTTACAATCAATACTATTTAATATATACTATTTACTATCAGTAAAATGGAATAAAAAAACAAAAAAGTTAAATAAAAATTTTAAAAAAGTTTACATTCCGGAATTATACATAAAAGCACAAAAATATTGGTTAAGGGAAAATAATGCGTTTCGTACAAATTGTAATGTCATTTAAGTTTCTTACAAATCTGAATACAATGCGTATTTATTACACGCAATGAACATTTGTTCATAATTTCATGAGTATATAATAAAACGCATATGCTAAACAAACCTGAGGTGGGTACTATTTTTCCTTGCGTGAAAACGTCTTGTCGTCATAAGCAGGAAAAGTAAACAAAAATACAAAATCGGAAGGGAAATTACTAATATATTTAATTTCACTAGCATCTAAATGTAGCAGAACATTTGTATGTATAGGCCTAAAACTTTTAGTATCCGCCTAAAAATTACAAAAACAAATTTACTAATTGCTTTTAAGGTTCATAATTGGCATTTGAAAAAGATCTACATGTAATTCTTTGAATAAACAGAGCCTTCCTTCCCTTCCATTACTTTCCAGGACGAACATCTGGGACGGTGAGATATCAATGTCGGAAGTTGAGATTATCGACTTGCCCCATAGGAAGTTAGTGATATATTTGTATCGCGAATCTGACGTAGCACTCGCCCATGACCCATCGGTCACCTACGATCTACCACTTCTATTCTTTGTGTGAAGTGAGAAAAAGCGAGCTCTTGATCTCTATAAATGTAGAATATGAAAGACAAACACAAATAACATCCTATTTGTAGAACTAGACAAAAAATTGAGATTTGGTATCTATCGACTAGGATTAGTGAAAGTCAAAATGACTTAGAGACAAATTTTTAACCTATACTGGAAGAAAATACAAATAATTTTCAAGAAAAAAAGCTTAGAAAATTAAACATGCCTTAAAATACATTTACGGAGAAATCAATGCATTTAAGTGAAACATAGTAGTGTAGAGAATGAAAGTGTGGCAAGGGGATGATAGAACAAAGAAGAGAAAGGAAAGATCCTGCGCGATCCGTGGCTCGTTTGCTAAGGTATTGCTCAAGCATTAGCCTGATATTAATGGGGAGACTAAGGAAACATTTCGAACAGAGCAGCCGGCCGCTAGAATTCTCCTCCATACAGAGGCTGAATTTCTCCTGTTTGTTTTACGTAGTTAGCGTCGAAAATCCTTCTCCGTCAAGTCTCAAACCTTATAACCTCCCAGAGGCAGTGAAGTGTCAGCACGTGTTGGCCTGAGTCATCTCAGTCGAGCGGATATGTTAAAGATAACTTTGTACCACTGTGAAATAAATTGAGATACTCCGTGCTCCAAGAACAGGTTAGAAGAGGAGGAGGAATGGAGGAGGAGAAGAAGGCTAAGCGATTTAAACGCTCTCTCTGACGGTTCTAAATGTTAAACCCGTTAGGGGACACGAACGTTGAAGACAAATGGCAGCAGTTTCCGGCAGCTCAGAAGAAGACGACGGAGTGGAAAGTAGGTGCAGCGAGAGGATTGGACAACTCTATTCTGCCAAGCAGTAATACATTGCGCTGCAAGAAGATCGTGACTTCCTTACTATACTACCTTCAAATAATGAGTTAAAATTACTATTTTTAATTTATTCTAATCCATATCTATGCGCATTTCAAAAATAGCTTGAAAAATACGTACAAACAAATTTGTAATATTATCTACAAGTTCTGATGCATGATTTTTACAACATGCTTCGAATAAAAGAAATTATAATGTTAAAGAAATTAAGAGGAAATTCTAAGAATTAAACCACTTGAATACGTGCACATCTCACAGCTATTCAAGATTATCGTAAATGAATTTGAGGCGTTGTTTCGTCGTATATATTTATTTTAGCATAAAGCTTTTTCGGCCACATTGCGGCCATCTTCAGTGCTAAGATGCACTGAAGATGGACGCAATGCGGCTGAAATGCGAAAAAGCTTTATGCTAAAATAAATATATACGACAAAACAACGCCTCAAATTCATTTACATGATGCAAATGTAGTTAACGCCGCACAATTTCCTACCAAGATTATCGTATAAGGTGTTAATATTTTTAATCTTGTTTCATTTTGTTACCTTCAATCTGATATTACTGATACTGATAAGCTTCTGTCTGCTTATACTAGAATATAATAAAATATTAAACAAAGGAATAAAAATGTTCTAAATTTTATAGTTAATAATCTGTGTTTAAAAGTAATTCAGAAATATTCTAAAAATTACAATGATTGTCAATCAATCTATCTTCTACGTATTGATAATCCCTCCAATATTGTAAATAAAAACTCAGTTTCTCTTGGTTAAACCATAGGCCTGATGGTGGCTAATAGAGACAAAATGTTTCCTTCTTCTAATGACTACGTAAAAACAGAATAAATCTCTAATAAAAAACGAATGTCATTAATTGAATAAGAAACTGATGTTTTAAATTTAGTATAGATATTCATAGAAGAATAACTGGCTTATCAACAAATTCTGGCACATAAGCGTTCCTTCTATTACTTTTAATTTTGTTTAATATTAAATGTTTGTCGTATAAAATCGGTTAATAAGAGCAAGAAATGCCACACCTAAGTTACACTCTCTTTCATTTAAGCAACAATAACAAAATTTGTTCGAACAGGAAGCCCAAACTTTTTGCTAAACAAAAACCCGTAGTGTTTTAAAAATAATGATTACTGGAGAACTCGACAATGCTTAGCTATTGCAGTGTAAATATAAATACAATTCAAGTTCAAAATCAATTTATTCAATGAAGATAACATTAAACAAAGTGCGGGTAGTCCTTTTTATCCGTTTCATTTTTTTTTTATTATCCTATATAATATTGAAAATTGAATATAGAAATATATTTTATTTCACGAAATATACTTACATAATTGTATAAAATTGAATTAATTAATTTTTTGACGGCAACATGCAACTTCAACAGCAGCCGACATGTGAATAAATCCAATCGTTAATCATAGCGTGACGTCCAAGACCGTTAGTCCAAGCGCTACCTCGTACTATCGATTTTATTCAAATATCTCTAGAGATTCAAGAGTCAAAACCCATTTCAACTGCATTTGAAAGTGAACAAATCCAAACTTCAATTAACATCGCCAGCATTTGGATCACACTTCGAAGTTTCTAGATCGAAAATTCAGTTTTATTTGATATTATGAGTCGAAGAGAGTCGTTTAGTTCAAAAAGATATCCGTAGATATCCTCTGGGAACGGCATAGAGCACACCTCGTCTTTGTACACTCTCCCCCATGTTCGATTTCATTCAAACCATTATTTAAATACTCCAGATACTAATAAGAACAAAGTATGTAAATTTCAGCGAAATCGGTTGAGTAGTTTTTGCGTCTAAATGCAACGGACATACCCAAATTCCCTTTTATTTATATCCAGATTGTGAAGGTTTCAATATTTTTTCAACCAACTTTTGTGGGGATTTCCTTAAATACTAGAGTTAATATCATACGAAGGTTTGGTAGATCCTGATTTATGATTAGTAACTCAAGTACAAAAATTATGCGCTTTAATTCCCTACCTAGTTGTATATCTTTTAACTCATTTTATTTGTCAGCGTTCGTTTCAAAATTTAATTTCATCAAAATACCCAATAGTTTGTTGCGAATTTATTCAAGTCAATCCATCAAAAAATTACATCAAAGGCACACCAAAAAAATTTTACACCTCAATAAAGTTGAGAAACTCGACTACTCGACGATGTTAAAGACTTTACTCGTATTATGAAGGCTTTCAATTTTGTCTTTTCCTAATTAAGTGATACAAAACTTGTAAACATTCTAACTTAATTTTGAATTCAATCGACAGCCATAAAGAGAACACGGAATATGCATAGAGCAAAAATATTTCCATAAAATACATGGCCCCCTGTTGAAATAAATATCCATGAGGCATTTAATATTTCGGCGATGCATATAAATGCATTCTCCAAGAAAATAAGAAATACATAGTTTGTAGTATTTCAAACGAGTCAGACAAAATCGTAAAGGCCTAATGAAATACTGTCTATATTAAAGAGCGTAGAAGTGAGAACAGATTTGGCATATTTTACGCTCAGACCTTTTATAGAGGGAGTAGGTACGCACTATAAAAGTCGCAAAATGTAACGAATACTTCCTTGACTAAGATAAGGTCGTCATACGTCGAGCCATTACTTTAAAGAAGAATAAAGTTTCAGTACCCAAGATAAATACAGGGTGTAAAGAGGAGAAGGAATGTTAATGTCATGACACGAAGCATAAATCGTGATAAGAGTCGCTGATGAAGAAAAGAAAGTGTGTGTATGTGTGTGTGAAAAAGGAACTGAGCAAAAACGATATACTCTAAAAAATGACAATAAAGACAAAGATAAGACGTAGTCCTGTAAGAACCCTTCCGAACAGAAAAAGTTTTCCGGCCGCATTGACGGCATCATCAGAGCTTTAGAAAAGAAAATATAATTAAAATTTAAAATTAATATTTCACTCGTCTGCCCGTGTCGTAAGTAATAAATCTTGAGCACGAATGTATTCTAACTAAACCAATCCCAGATGTCTATCGTCGTATGATTATCAATTTTGAACTTGCTGTAATAAGTTTGTTTACCTTTTTGTTGTTATCGATAGCAATTTCTTTGGTCCATAATAGCTTGTGAGCATCAATAGAATATCTTATCCACTTTGGTTAGGTAAAGTGAAATGTTACAAGTGCTTTAAGGCAGTTGGATGCTACGTAAGTTACAATGTCTATATTATTTGATATTTCTTTGTTCGTTTCTTACATCCGAGCTTTTACTACACGTTTACACATTAATCTTTTAGAAATTATTTAAAACATAATTGAAATATATGAAATAAAAATTACTAGCCCTCAGGGTATATTAGATTGGAATGCAACAAGGAAATTTCGCGACACGACTCGCGAGTTTTTGTGAATTATGTCCCATTGAAGCGACATATTAGCTGTATGAAAAGACGATTTAGCTGTATGAAAAGCAATTGTCAAGTTTGTGGGGATATTTAGTTGAAAATATATAGTTTTCGCACAAAATATACCGCCATTTGTAATGAGTTTCACAAAAACTAACGACTGAGACGTGTTAATGCAGAGAGAAATTAAGGTATAACTATTATTACTATTATAAATATTATATTATATTTCATACGCGACGCGACCTACAGAACTGTCTGCCCTAGCGTG
This sequence comes from Teleogryllus occipitalis, assembly GCA_011170035.1. NCBI lineage: Eukaryota > Metazoa > Arthropoda > Insecta > Orthoptera > Gryllidae > Teleogryllus > Teleogryllus occipitalis. The sequence continues at coordinate 84,045 of BLKR01003677.1, read as the reverse complement.
CGGCCTCAGCTGAACTGGAGCGCTCACCTCGAGAGCGGTCCTTTCTCCTCGTCTTCTATTACCCTCTACACTTCCAAAATCCCTTGTTCTCTTTTTTTTTCAGGAAATTTTGCGATGTGATTGATCTAGTTCTATAGCGCATCAGAATTTCCTTGCAATGAAAAAAACTTCCATTTTTTGAATACTTACTTTTACAAATTTTATTTCAAAGATAACTTTTGAAATAGTTCATGAGATTTTGTTCTGTTTTTCCGGTAATATTGCATGTGTCAATATAAAAAAAGTGAACCTAATAGGTTGCATATGATGCATTTGTTTGTTATTTACTATTTTTTATTTAGAAAAGATCGAGATAGTCAATGTGTTATACAGTAAATTATGTTTTTAAAAAGCGATTTATAATGTACTGGTTATACTCCTAGTTCATTCTGCACGTGCTAAATATATCGACCGTTCCCAATAAAGAAAAGTGAAAAAAGAATTATTACTTCTACTTTAGTTAAATAATAGTTTTAAGGAGACCGGTTCGAACATATATGAACATTTGTAACGTTTTTCTCCTTCAAGTTATTATTTATTAATGCAAAGACAAACAAAATTTGTGTATAATATCCCTTTATGTTAGAATACAAGAATTTTCAAAAAAATAAAATTATCCCGCTAATAAACCTTTAGAAATACTTGAGTGTTACTCAAGCTTATTACCAGGCTTTCATGACCTGATCGTAAAATGTGCGACGTTTTTGCATGTTCTGTAGTACTACTTCAACGTGCACCATGGGTTGAAAGCCAATTGCGTGACAGTTTTACTTTGCGGCGAGTGGATGATCCCCCGCGTGCGGTTCCTGCCCCGCCCACCCCCAGGCCTCACGGAAAACTAATTACGCATTTTAATTAAAGTTCCGTTATCGATTTCTCTTCGATAAAAGCTGTATTATATTTTAATCACAGACGAGTGCCAATCAGGTAATTGACAACGGAGGGGAGACCTCCGCACTCATGGAATGAACTGCGGGCGCAAATAACGAGAGGAGGCATCCATTTCATCCAATATTCTTTTCTGCTATTTTGTTGTTTCCGTCAGAAAGAGGCGTTTTATTCAAAAGCAGTGTATATAATATAATAATTATACTCTCAGGAATATAATTACTTTGAAGTTTTGACGAACACAATAACAAGTAATGCATTTTCTCAATTTTTTCTAAAGAATATAAGAAATAGAAACGCTAGAAACATATCTCTGAAATATCATGTCAAAATAAAGGAAGTCGCCTTACTTCTTTCAAAAAAAATAGACGACGGGAGTACGAGATGGAGTGCGTTCAATTACAGTACAAGTCAGGCAACGAAAACGACGCATGCAATCATTCTCACCCGCGATGGGTTGTGTATTATTAATCGTGCTTGTCCACAACTTCGTCTAATTACTGTGAGATCCCACTAACCGAGTTAGCATATTCTAACCATTCACCACTGAATTTTTGTCACCAAATACCTTCTGGTGGCTGACGGTGACGGCTGACGGTGGCAGGATTTTCGACACTCGCTTGTCAGCTAGATCGAATTCAGTTGCTGTCTGGGGGAGAATTCTAGCGGCCGACTTATCTGTTCGGTAGTTTTCCGTGGTTTCTCCGATCAATACCAGGTGAATGCCAGAGCAGTACACTAACAAACGGGCCACGGTCGCGAGCGGTCTCTCCTTTCTCTTTCTTGACCTATCCTCACCTCTACATTACACACACTACATTGCGACACATGCCGGGAGACTAGACAGGATCTTAGAGCTTCTCCTGTCTGAGGCAGTGCCCCGCTGGTGGGAGATACCTGGTTGGGAAATCTCCACAAGTCGACGTGTAAGTCGGCGTCGGATCTTGCCATCCAGCGAGTGAAGATCGCGGTCACCTCCCTCATAAAACATGCATTACACTTACGGGACAAACGACCTTAGCAGTTGTCGCTCCCGGAATCACTAATCAATGAATCCAAGCATTCGTTTTTGCATTGCTAATTTCTGAGAATGGTAATGCCGAATCGCATAACTTGGCGGACCGGTAGCGGTAGCTCAGTGCATCAACTGATGTCACTGCAGCGCCTCTAACCAGGAGGTCCTAGGTTCGAGTCCTGACGGCGGCAGGATTTTCGACACTAGCTTTTCAGCTAGGTCGAATTCAGCTGCTGTCTGGAGGAGAATTCTAGCGGCCGGCTGCTCTGATCGGTAGTTTTCCGTGGTTTCTCCGATCAACTCCAGGCGAATGCCGGAGCAGTACCCTACCAAACGGGCCACGGACCGCGCGCGATCTGTCATTCCTCTTCCTTGTCCTATCCTCTCCCCTTACACACACACTTACACTAACATGCACTACACTACCACATATTCCGGGTGACCGGTCGGGAAGTTAGAGCTTGTCCCGACTGGGGCGGTGCCCCGCTGGTGGGGGAGTCCTGGTTAGGGGGAAACCCCACTAGCCGACGGTAGGTCGGCGCCGGATCTGGCCATCCAGCGGGGGAAGATCACCGCCATCTCCCGAGAAAGAAACATGCACTACACTAACGGGACTAATGACCGAAGTAGTTGACGCGCCCGGAAACACGAAAAATCAATCAATCAATCATAACTTGGCGGCATGCCATCACACGGTAAGTCAATTAGTGCCCGTCTACGTATTAAGTTCGAAGTGAAAATGTCAAATAAGTACGAAGCGATGCGTGTTAGCGTAGCTCATTGAGCTTTCAGGAAACCTGGGCTTCTCCTACCACTCCATCAGGTTATTGTGTCGAAGGACAGAGCGTGCATTGTGATAGGTTTCTTTCTTCCTAAACAGATGTCCGTCAACCGTCTGTTTGCTGTGATTCGAAATGCTCATGTGGCTGTTGCAATTTTTTTCTCATACTTTACTCAGCGAGCCTCTTTCCCTAAAAAAAGGGGCTATCGTTGGTCGGGTTTTTAAGGGTCTGACTTATTGTTTTCCCCTAATATCCTTCTCGGTTTCGGTACAGAAGGGGTATTCCTTTCGGTTCTGAGTACAGAAATTTCAGCGACCGTAAAACGTTGGGTCTTGTTTATTTCAACTCGGGCGTGCCCTGGTATTCATGCTCGGCAAGAAAGTGGCATGTTTTTTGTAATATGCTTTACACCCATTCTAGTTTGGGGAGTCGCATGGCCGGAGGTCGAGACTTACTACATTGTGGTTTTTGCGTGCACCTTTGCGCTATTAAGTAAGTTATTGCACAAGATGTGACATACCATTACAATATATATGTAGTACACATTTAAAGCCACTTTGTACACATTTTCTCCAAAATAATTTTTGCCAACAGCCAAAAAACTATAACATACGCCCAGAAGGAATTCAAACTCGGAAAGAGCCAACATTTGTGAGTAAAGTGAATATATTTTTTAATATACAGATGAGATTAATATATTCATGGATATGGAATTTTAATTCAAATGTTGGTAACTTATAAACGTATAATCTGAAATTAATGTGGGGGTATTAAATACCAGTTAAATTATTTGGTGGAAGTGATTGCAGTTTGGTAAAGTTCCGAATTTACCTTCCTATTTGGCTGACGATATCACAATTATATAGTACATTTTACCTTATTACTCGACAAGTACACGCATCTCATTCACGAACAGAAAAATAATTGAGCTACTAATACTGACTACTCAAAGTTCGAAAGAAAAACCGTTTAAAATTCATGACGTTGACTAAACAAAGCATTACTTACTTTTAATTTTTTTTCCTACTATAGAGGATTCTTATTTGTAAAGATAAAAGATTTCGATTTAATTTCTTTAGAATAGTTGTTCCGGTGTTACAGCTTTTATGCAATACTAGGTGACCCGGCGAATTCTGTTCCGCCTTAACAGCCGGTCCCATCTTTTTCTCGCGTCGCACTCACTGTGAGAAACTGTACTATCCTTGTTGCACTGCGTACGTGCAAAAACGTGCGTTCTTACACAGGAACGCTGTCGAACGGGATAAACAGTATCCTATGTCCGTCTCCTGGCTCTAAGCTTCCTGCTCACCAAATCGGTACAGCCGTTCTTGAGTTATAAATAGTGTAACTAACACGACTATATACAGATATAACGGCGAACGAAAGGCGGCTATCATTATCGCCTTCTGTTATCAGTGCGGCGTTACAACAATGGGTTACAACTGGCAACAATGACCGCTAACATACGAAATCACGCGAAAACGTGCGAAAAAATGCAAAAACGTGCGTTCTCACACAGGAACGCTGTCGAACGGGATAAACAGTATCCTATGTCCGTCTCCTGGTTCTAAGCTTCCTACTCACCAATTTTCAGCCAAATCGGTACAGCCGTTCTTAAGTTATAAATAGTGTAACTAACACGACTTTCTTTTATATATATACTAGCTGACCCGGCGAACTCTGTTCCGCCTTAACAGAGAACTCCGTTCCGCCCAAACATACGAAAACCCGCGAAATCACGCGAAAACGTGCGAAATCACGCGAAAACGTGCGAAATCACGCGAAAACATGCGAAAACATGCGAAAACGTGCGAAAACGTGCGTTCTCACACAGGAACGCTGTCGAACGGGATAAACAGTATCCTATGTCCGTCTCCTGGCTCTAAGCTTCCTGCTCACCAATTTTCAGCCAAATCGGTACAGCCGTTCTAGAGTTATAAATAGTGTAACTAACACGACTTTCTTTTATATATATAGATAACGGCGAACGAAAGGCGGCTATCATTATCGCCTTCTTTTATCAGTGCTGCGTTACAACAATGAGTTACAACAGGCAACAATGACCGCTAACATGCGAAATCACGCGAAAACGTGCAAAAACGTGCGTTCTCACACAGGAACGCTGTCGAACGGGATAAACAGTATCTTATGTCCGTCTCCTGGCTCTAAGCTTCCTGCTCACCAATTTTCAGCCAAATCGGTACAGCCGTTCTTGAGTTATAAATAGTGTAACTAACACGACTTTCTTTTATATATATAGATATAGATATAGATATAGATATAGATTTCTGGGGAGAGGCGGCACGGGGAGGGGAGGGGTGGCCAGCGGAGGGGGAGGTAGAAGGGAGAGCTTTGAGGAGGTGTGGAAGCAAGGGGTGGGGGGCAGGGGAAGGGGAGATGGGTCTCAGTGTTTTAGGACGGTTCGAATGGGCAACGGCAGGGATGACACGGGTCGTGAGATTTTTTCGAAAAACTGCTTATAAATTTGAATAAATGAAACACACGTCGATTACACAGAATAGTGGGCAGACGTGGAAAAAACTATACGCGTTGCAGTGTTTGAGATCAGTTAGTGGCCAAAAAAGTCAATTAATTTGACCCGAAAAGTTTGATTGGATATGCGCGCGCATTTTTAAACTGAACAGCGAGGCTCCAGTTTTGAGCTTCAGAAGCTAGCAAATAATATCCAGCGAATGCAAAATATCGAAAACATTGTACGCCAAAATAAAAAGAGGGCTCACTCTGCATTCGCCCAACTATTACCACTCAAGAAATTATTTTTAATTATACAAGCCTATTTAACACATAGTCCGTTTATCCCAAAGCTTTAGCTCCTTGTTCAAAAACACAATGGCATGTTAGGGCGGGGTGGATTAGTGAGGGGAGACAGGAGCACGCCGGTGCATGGCAGTGAGGGTGACGAGTCGGGGTGGGGCCGGGTGGGTGAGGTTTGGGACAGACGGGGCGCTTTGCGTGTCGCGGAGCTAGAGTCCCTAGATATAGAACGATTTTCCTAAGGATGAGCCAAAGTGACAATTCGCGAAAACAAGTGAACATCACATGTATTTCAGAGAAGTATCCCTCCGCCGCGACAGCTGTTCAGTCATGCCCCTTCTTAAAGTGCTAATGGCTCCTGTGAAAACATCCCTATGCAGAAGTCTAAGAGTTTCGCTGAGGCACATGCACGTACGCGAGTCCGCGAAATATTTAAATTTAATTACGTATGTGGAAAATCTCTTAACATGCTCTCACAAACAGTAAAAGAAAACTGCCGCGAATGTAAATAGAAAGAAAAATTCGCATTCAAGTCTCGGATTTAAAATAAACATAATATTTATCACACAAAAAGTAAATTCAATGTAATACATAAACAAAAAAAGGAATTTTTAGAGAAGAGCACATTACACCGCACTTCCTAATATCAATTATTTCTCGCAACGCACTATATTTTTGTCGGACAAGGACACCACGACAGGAAGTGTCGAAGCCATTTACAAGTTAGCCAACTGCAAACGAACGAATGCGGGAAGGTAGTCTAATGGGCTCGAGGGCACAACGACCACAGAACCTTCAGTTATGTTGCCAGCACTAGCTGTCACTTTGGCTCAACCTTAAGAAAATCGCTCTATACAGGCAGTAGCGCATTCTGAATGTCCGCCGCCATTTAATCTCCTTTCACTCGATAGCCCCGTCACGCAGCATTCAAAGTTAAGGAGAAATGAGAACAATCGGACGCATTATGAGGAATTTCGAGTAAATGATCATGTTTTCTGTGAATTGGTGGTTCCCAACTCATCCACAATACCACACAGTTCTTTTTTTTTCTAGGGCTTGTATCCAGCCGACAGTCGGTTGCCCTTTACGTCCCGAAGGGACGCATATTCGACCATACACTAGACAAACACTTGCGGGCTCCTCTGATCTGGGGTCAGCAGAACGCGAGGCCCTCCGCGACAACACACACACAAAGTCAAGGGACAAACAGCCATGCCCAAAGCGGGACTCGAACCCGCGACCCTTCGGACCGAAGCGCTGAGTCGGTACTCGCTCTTAGCCACCTCGGCCATCCAGGTCGGCCCACACAGTTCTACTGGATATAAAATGGTGGATTCGGCGTCTCAAAGGAATGCGTTACTCTCTGTATCTAGGGTCTCTACGCGAAGCGGCAGGGCTGGTGACGCAAGGCGGCGAGGGGCGGGTTCGTTAGGCATGGAGTGGAAAGGGGCAGAGTCGGGAGTGGGAGGGAGAGGTTGGGGTCGGGGGGTGGCTCGGGGGGTGGCTCGGGGCACAGCGGATGCAAGCGTGTTCTATTGGAATTCGACGCACGAGCGACTGCCACCGGCGCAGAGGACAGTGAATCTCCATTTGGTACTGGCGACCGGAACGGCCGCTATGCGGTCACATATGGAAACAATTCACCTCCCCTGACACTTCAGCATTGCCTACGTACTCATTTTTGTTTGGAAGTTGCATAATAATACTATTAATAATAATAATAATAATAATAATAATAATAATAATAATAATAATAATAATAATAACAATATAGAAAAAAGGAATGCAAAATCATTAGGAAAATTCCTGGTCCGAAATTCACAGACGATTAGTACAAACTCAGAAGCAAAAAAGAAATCAGACAATACACGGATATTCAGAGTGATATAAGAAAACGTAGACTAAATTTTTATGGACACATCAAAAGAATGAATACTAAACGTCTTACAAAACAAATAGTTGAATTTTATGAGAATAGAAGTAAAGCAGCAACTGACACGATAAAATGGATCAACGAAATTAAAAAGGACCTTAAATTATCAGAGATCACAGAAAAAGACATTTAAAACAGGAACGCATTTAGATCTAAAGTGCAGTCATGGCGGATTGATTTGGAAGAACCATCAAAATGTAGAACAGGAAAAGTTTGGACCGAAGAGAGAAAGAAGACGCACAGCCAAAGGATGAAAGAAATATGGGTACAAAGAAAGGCTAAGAAATACATCAAAGTAATTTGCGTAGTCTCAATTGGGCTTTTTCGCAAGAAGAATATTAATATTAATATTAATAATCATATTAATATTAACAATAATCTTTTATTTATGGACGACCTGAAGCTTTATGGTGGAACACATCAAAAACTCTGTACCTTAATAGATACCTCCAAGATTTTCAGCCAAGATATTATGATGAGCTTCGGTTTGGATAAATGCGCCATCAAAAGCATACGGAAAGGTAAAGCAGAAAAGTTAGATAAAAATATCCAAGGCATATAAAAGCTGCAACTGATGCTGCTTACAAATATCTCGAAATACAACAGAATGATCACAGCGAAATTAAACATTAGTTTACCGAGAAGGAGAAAAAGAGGGCAACCAAAATACTGAATACGAAGGTAGCTGGGAAAAACAAAATCACGGCCATCAACATCTAGGCTTTACCTACTCTGATATACGCTACGTAGTTTTGGTGTAGTAAAATGGTCTGATGCGGACCTACATTCATTGGATAGACTTACTAGAGGGCTTCTTACAAAATTCAGATGTCTACCCACTAACTCTTCTGTGATCTGTTTCTATTTACCAAGAAGAGAATGCGGTCGAGGGCTACTTAATATTTTTTAACTCTGCAGTACCCAAGAACAAAAAAAATGAGGGACGCTTTATTACCACCATCACCTCTCACCATCGCCTCTCACCATCTGCCTCTCACCATCACCCGGCAACGAAACGAGGGGTCCTGAAAATTCTCGCCATCAGAGCAATTAGGGTATGTGACAAGGAATCGTTAGACTCCGAAATAGAGATCTTAAAATACACATTTCGAGCTAATGGATATAGTGCCAACGCTGCCAACCAAGCTGTACGGCAGGCAACGACCACCTCTAGCACTGCTGACATCACCACATCTAATGATGATGATTCCAACCGCAGGACGGCCATTCTACCGTATATACGAGGGGTTACTGATAAAATTGGTAAGCTTTTGAGCCGCTTCGACATCAAGACCGCCTACAAAGTTCCTACAAAGCTCGGACAAAACCTCGTACGTGTGAAAGATCGCATACCACCTTTCATGTCATCAGGGGTATATGAGATCCCATGCAGCTGCGGCAGCAGTTACATCGGCGAGACAGGACGGACCATAGAAGAACGGCTCCGAGAGCATATCCGCCACTACAAGTTCAACTACACTGACAAGGCGGCCGTAACCCTCCACGCATGGGAAACTGGCCACACCATTTTATTTGATGACACCCGCCTCCTAGCCAGAGAAGACCGCTGGTGAACGAGAAGAGTAAAAGAGGCAATAGAAATTATTAAACAT